>JUDZ01009686.1:0-44441 GCA_000812845.1 Stagonosporopsis tanaceti | reverse complement strand
TCCCCCACCCCGCCGCCGCCCAGGCTCCAACCGCTCGAGCCTTGACCAACCGCGCCCCTCCCTCGCCGCCCTCGCGACCTCATCACCCCCCACTAGTCGTCGCACTAGCACCGACCTGCGGCGTACGAGTCTCGATCACAACCGGCGCACTAGCGGCGCCAGCGAACATTCCCTACGCCACGAATATGCGCCTGCGGACGACGAGGGGGGAGGTGAGTACGCGCTGTATTCGCCGCGGGAGGAGGCGGAGGACAAGCTGGCGGAGGGCGGCGCTGAAGAGCGCAAGGACTCCAACAGTATCCTCGAGGATATGGAGAGGTTCCAGCGTGAGATTGATGAGTTGAGGAATAGGTATAAGCAGGCGGGGTAGTGCTGCGCTTGATTGATGGATTGGATTTGGGCTTGGGCGTACGAGAGTAGAGCGAAGTATTATTCGATGGTGATGTTTGATTATGAGGTTGGGCGGTGGTTGGGGCATTTTTGCATTCAATCGGGGTTGACTGAATATCAATCCATGGAGTTCAAAGGTCTACATCTCCTGTCAGGTGTGATTGAATTCTGCTTGTTACTGTCAGCTCTAATAAGCTCTTCTATATCTCCAAACATGCTGAGTTAGGCATCCCTCTCAGCTCTACTGCACTGTTGGAATCGCGTACCGAACCGGTCTGAAAGCCTTCTCATCTCTCCTCCCCGGACCGCCTTTCAGACTCCTCACCCCTCAAGTCCCGCCCCATTCGTCACAGGCAGCACCCTCTCCCCCTCAGGAAGCACTCCCCAATTCGGGCTCCTCTCTGCCTTCAACCACCCAAAATCATCCACTTGATCCCACATGTTCGCGCCCAGCCCCTCAGCCCCCACATCCCCCTCCGGCAACGGCGCAAACCGCACCCCTACACAGTCTTCGATGATCGGCCGACTCCCACAGTGTAGATACACATCCACATTCCTCGCGCCATGCATGCGGAATTGCCGCGTCGCGACGTACAGCGTCGAGTCTGTCACGGAGGTGATGTGCGTTGCGCCGCTGACACGGCCCGTGACAATTGTGCAGGAGCGCAGGTTCTTGAGGTACAGGGCGTGGAAGGGAGAGAGGGCTGTCGGGGCCGAGAGGTCAATGGTGCAGGATTGGAGGTTCGAGAGCGTGCCGGAGCTGGTGGCGTGGGAGGCGGAGGCGGGGACAGAGAGGGAGAGGGCTGTGTGATTGGCGATGTGGATGCTTGTTGCGTCTGAGAAGGAGGGGCTGTGTGCTTCGCCGCCTGTGTTGGGGGGAGGGGCGGGCGTGGGTGCGGAGTGGAGAGCTGCTTCTTGCTCTTTGCGCTCGCCGGGCGAGAGGCGGTCGAGTGGTGTAGGTGCGAAGGAGGAGTTTGTGTTGGAGGTGTCTGAGGTGACGATTGGGGCGCGGAGGCGCTGTGAGGCTGCGAGTTCGGCGGCGTCGGAGATTGAGATTGCGGACGCGTTTTTGCGGGTTTTGAAGGCGAATTTCTTGGGCGGGTTGAAGGACTGGCGGATGTTTTGCAGCTTCTCGGAGAGGGCTTTGATGGCCTGGTCTTGTCAGTGCGCGGACCTGGGTTAAGTTCGTTAGACGAAATACCTCACTATATGTTCTCTGATCGTATGCTGGAATGTAGCTTGAGGCATCTTTGACTTCATGGGACAGGCGATCAATGCCCGCAAGGCAGTGGTCTACAGCATCGTTGCGTTCACCGCCACCAACTGCTATACCGTTCAGACGCTCCATTTGCTCCTGGAGAGCTTGCAGAGTCAGTTCAGAACCTCACGGGGAGTGCTACATCAGCTACCTGTGACTTCATGTCGAAAGTATCGAAAGAAGCGGTCTTTCGAATCAGCTTCTGTCTGCGTTTGTGAGGCCGTCTGCATAGTTCTGGTTGTAAAGGAGAGCTAGGTGTTAGTCGAGTTCGTGTTAATGTTGCAAATTGCAGCTTCGTTCAACGACGTAGGATCAAAAAGCGTAAAGCGCGTGGTCGCGCGACATATATCGGATGTCCACCAGAATGGTGGGGCACTTTGGAGCGAGGAAAGTGCGACCGGCGCGTCAAGGCTTGACGGGGAAGATCGACTGCATCATCATGCAGAGTGCCATGAAACAATCATCGACGGCCGAGCCGCTTCTGGTAAGAAGGCAGTGAAGGAGCTCACGCGCCAGCCAGTTTCCTCAATAGCCGATGACGGTCGATGGATAGTATGGCCGACGCACTTGCTACCCCGCAGTGCGTCACAGGGCCCGGGAATCTCGACGCGTTCCTGAGGTGCACGTGCATAGGTTGCCATTGAGTGTACTTACATCATAGCCTTCGATCTTCAGTATTTGGGTCTGGATTTAGGCCGAATATTCAATGGGTCACTCTGCCATGCTTGCACTTCCACACAGACGACAATGTGCTGATATTGAGCGTACAACATGCAAGGCCAATCAATCTTGAGCCTTACTCAGCTGAAGGCCCCTAGCGCACAGGCTCAAGGGTACAGGTAAGGATATCGCTTCTTAGCTTTGTTGTTGCAGCGAGCTGGAAACATGACGCCCGACGGTTCTTGGTGTGTGGTACATTTCCAGATCACACTTCACTATGATACCGCATCTCACTAGCTCTAAGTCAATTGGCGATCGACGGGACCACGAGCATTGTCGGTCCGCGTACTGAATCGTGACCATAGCGAAGAGATTCGCAGAGCTCTACAAGCAAGAGCTCTAACAGGATCTCCAGATTGCGAATGAGAGACTGAATGTAATTGTCGATTGCCATTTTCCAACTAGGAACAAGTGGTATGTACAGTTGCTGTGAAGTGCTCGATCCTTGTGGCCCGATGTCTACTTCTGTTGTGAACTCCAAAGAAATCGCGTATTGCGTGTTGCGTGTTGCGTCTAGGCCTGAGCTTCCTTGACATCGACTCCGTACTTCTCCATGATTCTCTGTCGCCTCCTCTCCTCATATCCGGGACCGTAGATACCTGAATCTGTCAGTGACTGTCACCACGTGATATCTCGTGAGAGACTTACCGCGACCCTCGCCAAGCTGCTCAAGAGTCTCCGACAATGGTCGTCGGCGGAGCTTCTTCATAGCCTCCCTTCGCTCAACCTCTTCGTCGTCTAGCTCGCCAGACGCGGTGCCGCGCAGTCCGGCGGTGTATCTGAAAGCCGACATGGCTGTTCCAAAGCACACACCGGCACCGAGCATGAACGGCAGGCTTCGCTCTGAGCAATGTTAGTCCTGTTCCTGCCGCAAGCTCACGCACACATACTGAAGACACCGGCGGTCGCGCCAGCAGCGAATCCGGCATAGAACTCGTTGTAGCAGTCGTCCTTGTGCTGGAGGTTGGCGGTCGCGTCGAGTGTGAATTGGTAGGCACCTCCAGCACCGGCTGTTGCTCAATTAGCCCCACGAAGCTCTCAAAACTACCAATTGGCAATCTGCGCACCGAAAAGAGCAAGTATGCCTCCCGACCGTGTGATGATGCCCATGGCTCCGACGTTCTGCTTGCGGAGAGTGTTCTGCACACCGGCGATGACGGCACCAACGAGGGTGGTCTGGAGCATGGCGTTGCCTGTGTTGTGCAGGGCATCCCGAGGCTGGTATGTCGGCTGTTGTTCGACCATGGCGGGCGGACTGGCTGCGGGTATCTCGTCTTGAGAGCTCTCAACCTAAGCGTCCATGTCGTTGAAGTTGGGAGGATGTCTTGGCACGCTAGGCCGCATTGGTGGGCGCGTGGGCTGCTGCATCATCGCTGCCATGCATGTCTTGGACTGTCGCAGAATTGAGGACTTGAGGGCTTGACAAGCTACATGCTTCACCACTCTCCTGGGTGAGGCTGGCAGTTTGCGCTTGAGTTGTTCGAGAACCTTCACAGCCTTGTCTGGTGTTTAACACGCACCATGATTACTACAACAAACGTCTAACGCCCGCTTCCTGCCTGCTGCCTGCAATGCGCCTGCTCGAGTCGCCTTCTGTTCGTTTGACGCCATACCTGTCACCGCCCGCATCGTGCCCGCATCTTTGCCCTCCACTATAACTAGCACTCGCCTCTGCAACCTTTGACACCCTCCAGCTGTCCACACCATTACTAGCGATCCGTCATGGCGCCTGGTATGGTCCGCCCCACGTCCATGGTGTTCATTGCTAACCACCGCTATTGCAACAGGCAAGACAGCGCCACGGCTGTTGCAGGATATTCTCACTTACGACCCTCGCCGTGAAGATCGCGCAGGCCGCAACCTGCTAACGAGCGCTCCGCCAGAGCACAACGCAAGCCGAAACGGAATCCCCGCTGTCCCTCGTGGAAACTGCAGACATGCGCTCATTCAGAAGGTGGAGCAGTGTCTCCTCCCCGTGGTCGGTGGCAAGAACTCCTCCTTGTGCTACAAGTCCGCGTCGTACTGTTCGCAATGCCGCTGGCACATTGATGTCACCGTCAACTTCAAGGACCGAGGGTGCTTGAGGCAAGCGTGCGGAAGGCAGAACCCCGAGTACCCGCTCCATCATTTCGTCTACGATGGCGCAAACAACGAGGAAAGCAACGGACTCGGCAGCCAGCGGACCCCAAAGTCGTTCAACTTTCGTTGCACCGCCGCTTCGTGTTCTGCCTCAGTGTGCGTAGATCTCAGGCCTCCACAATTCACAGAGCACGACCAGGAGTTGTTGATGAACAAAGCACAGCTGAGGAGGAGGTTCGAGCAAGCTCGCAGTCTCATAGGGGAGCGCGATGGCGAGACGATGTCCCGGAGCGTAGATGGACCCGACTTTCTGGATACGTTCCTGAAGGATTCGCTGGCGCCCGCTCCTGGAAAGACGAGAGTTCCTTTGCTGAACAGGAAGTTTGCGAAAACCTTCTGGAGGGACTGTGACTCAATACTGACGAGGTTGGGCTTTCAGTACACTCGTGAAGAAAGCGAAGAGGAGGAGGGAGGCTACGTCGAGGCTTGGCATCTGCCCAAGGTCGACCAACAGCAAGACCCGCTCGAGGTGTCTCTAAGGACCACCATCGAGGACGCCAGATATGAACTGAACTCCATGATCCTAGCTGTGCCAGAAGATGAACGTCAACGCGTCAGACACACGCCAATGTACCCGATTCCTTCACAAAGCGATATCGAAATGATCCTGGCTTGTCATGATTGTAGGTTCATCCACAATTCAAGTCGATCATCCCTCACAGTTTTGTAGACGATAAAGTAGCAGGACGAACGCGCAGTACGACCGAAGAGGATCACCCGTATGTAGACTCTGACTTCAATTTGGGCAGGTGGTATCTGACATGAAGACCAGGTATTTTGCAAGTCTCGGTGCAGTCGGAGATTTCGTAGACCCGCTCATCAGCTTTGCATACCGGCGGCAAAGCGAAGTCGACATAGATAATGCGCCTTATTATCTGGAATGCTTCCAAGAAATCGCCATAGGGCGAAACAGCGACTCCTTACAGTACGAGGTAGCCATGCTCGCGTCTAAAGACACCCCCAATAGGCGCGACCTGGAGACTGCTTATCGTTCGCTTGGATTGGAACCAGCACATGGGTCTACGCTCAGCGATAGGTTTATCATTGATCAGGCCAGGTCTCGTCTGCCCGATATCTCCCCGCCACAGCGCGAAGAAATTCGCAGACACCTTCGCATCATTGGAAACGCGCGTCAAAGTGAGGAGATCAAAAGAGAAGCTAACGAGTCGATTGACACGTACGACGAAGCCTTGTCATGGCTTGAACTGGATCATTCGCAGCCCGATGACTTTGTGCGAACCATGTTTGCTATTAAAGTGGGTCATGGACAAACTTTCTGTGACTTCATTGCTAACAACTGCTAGACACAAGACAATCCTGCATGCGCAGAGTCTGCGCGGAAAGCAGTATCTGTGATTGCCGAACATCGTAACAGCGACCGATTACGGCAGCTCTTGCACGAAGGGACCATGACTGAACCTGATATGGACCTGAGTGAAGCGTATGCTTTGTTCGAGATCTCGGCCATGTCCGACAGACAGAACGTCGACCTATCAGTCCTACAAAGCTCAATGCTTGTCGCTCCGCCGAGCGACATCGCTAAGCTGGAGAAGGCTTTCTCTCTCATCCAGCAAGACCAGGCTCAGCATTACAACAACAAAAAGGAACAGCCTAAAGAGCCGGGATCACGAGTTAATGACTTCCCTTTGGAAACGTGGCCTGTGGGCTGTCGCAACAACGGTAACACGTGCTATCTCAACAGCGTTCTCCAGTTCCTGTTCACCATCAAGCCCTTGCGGGATCTAGTCCTGAACTTCGACGCATACGAGCAAGATCCTTCACCAGAAGCACTAGCAAAAAAGAAAGTCGGTCGCGCAGTTGTCACCCTGGAACGAGTAGTTACAGCTCAAAAGTTCGTCCGCGAGCTACAGAGCCTCTTCAAGCTGATGATTCGAGCTCCTACTGATAATGTTCTGCCAACAAAGCACCTTGCTGAACTTGCATTGTGCAAGACAGACAGTCCCAATGTCGAACAAAAGGACCCGGAAGCCGATGCTGAAGAAGAGAAGGGCGTAACAAAGAACGAGAATACAGTCCAAACCACAAATAACGATGTGACGCTCATCGATACTGTCATGAGCAACGGGGACGAAGGCGGCAGTAATCATTCAAAGAGTGAGGGCTCTGTGAAGGCTGCTAGTGGTATCGACGAATCGAACGACAAACCCTCACCTCCATCCCGGCCGCCACCCATACCTCCTCGGCCGAAAACACAGGAACAAGAAAAGTCCAAGGACGACCATATTGCCGAAAGTGCTAGGCAACAAGATGCTGCTGAAGTCATGGGCAACATCATGGATCTAATTTCATGCGCAATCAAGGGCGATGGCCTCCTACGTGACGGCGAGCAGGACGACCTCATCAAGAACCTGTTCTTTAGCGATGTGACGATTGTACGAAACACAACAGACAAGGTTGAGAAGACGAGCGAATTCAGAAACCATCACTTGGTGTCCGCTGGTGGACGCGATCGTCATCTCTACGCCGCACTCGACGATGATTTTGGTCTCAGCGACTTGGAAGGCGGAGACCGTAAATATGAGTATATTGCACAAGCTGCTCCCGTACAGATTGTCAATGTCCGCCGGTTGCAATTCAACAGGGAGAAGAAGCAGCAGGTGCGCGATACAGCTCAGTTGAGTTTGGATGATGTTCTGTATCTGGACCGCTATCTCGAGGCAACTAAGTCGTTGCCTGGAGATAAGCTGCTACAATTACGTCAAGCGCAGTGGGCAAAACAGCAGGAGCTCCAGCGCCTCGCATTGAGGTGCAGAGAGCTGCAAGAAACCGAAATTGCGGACACGGATCTCTCCAACGCAGTGGAGGAGACTGCGGTGTTTGTCGAGAGTTATTTGAAGGGAGTCGAGCAACAGATGCTTGATCCGCTTCCAACACCACCCCCTGAATCTTTGCCAGAGGACTTACGTGAAAGAGCGCAAGTCCTGAAATCAGAGCTCGAGGAAATCAGCGCCTCTATGACCCAGCTTGAGTCGGACATCGACACTGTATTCAGGGAGTATCAAGACCATGGCTATTGCCTACACGCCATATTCGTTCACCGCGGCGGTACCGGCTCTGGCCACTACTTGATCTACATCAAAGACTTCCAGAACAACACTTGGCGTGAATACAACGACGAGACCGTCAAGCCTTACTCTGAACAAGACATCTTCAGACTTGGATCAGGCGCCTTGGCTGCCGGAAGCACGGGCATCGTGTTTGTGAGAGAGGATAAGGTCGATCTGCTCACGCAAGCGGTCTTCAGAGAACCAGATGTCGTTGTAGCAGATGACACCACGGCCAACTCGAAGTATAAAGATGTTGACATGATGGACTTGCCCGCGCCAAAGCCGGCGTACAATGATATCGAAGTCATTGAGGGGGTTGAGAAGGCGTGAGCTTGTCCCCATTAACATGGGGCCGTGTCAGCATTCTGATGCTTTGCTAACACGAAGTGGTCAGAACCGGCGTAGTAGCAGAGGGTCATCTATATTCGGTCGAGCTACAAGTAGCGATAGCGAACAGCATGCGCACGAGGTACAGAAAGCGAAGCTCTTCACGAAGCGGGTCTCCACCGAAGCGAGAGAAGTTGGTAGAGACGGCTGCGTTGAGTCGTAGTTTGATTTGATGTGTGTGGCGTCCCGATATGGTGCGGCGTTCCTGAATGCGAGATTGGGCTGAAGCATAGCAGCGACACTGTTTCTGGGATCTGATGGCGAGTAACTGTCATGTCTCGCTCAGCGGGTCGAACACACTGAGTCAATTGCTAGTCTTTCATGAACACAAATGTCATCCCGATGCTGTCATGCCTAACGATGCATGGCTGTCTTTGTCGATAGTTCTATTTAGGAGAAGATTCTCAGGCTGCCGCACAGCATCTGTACATACTGCGCGTCAGCGTATCGTAACGGCAAGCTCGGTACTCATTTCCTAACAAACCATACGGCGCATTTGTGCTCAAATGGGCTCTCTGCCGGGTAAAAAAATCACATAATAGACGAAGATTCGCTCCAGCATTCGCAAACCTTCCGATGATTGCAGCTTCCTGTCCGTGTCCACGGAGAGCGTTGGCATCTGCTTCGGGCCATTTACTCTCTTTTGCTTCTGCCAAACCCTCAATCTATTGAATATTGGTCCGGACTCCGTACCAAGCGGCCGCGTCTCAACACCCAATCTTTCTGGCACCGAGACTCTTCGTTGTGTAAGCCACCGCGCTGCAAGCGACATTGTAGGGTCAAGAACAACATCGTTTCGCTGTAAGCATGAAGTCGAGGCGCATTAGTTTCGTTCCACGGCCTCAAGTCTCGTGGTCCAGAGAAGCTCATGAATACACGACGTGGCGCTGTCAACGTCGGTACCGAGGTGCCACAGCAGGCTCAGGAGAACACAATCTCGCCGGTGATCTCATGGGCGGCAGTCGTGAGACTTAAGCGCGTGGTCTAGCCACACACGAGCCTTTCATTAACTTCCCTGCCGTTGGAGGAGGCGGCTGGGCGGCGAGCCAGGAAGAGCCCAGTACAAGGCCGCGGATGTGCACGGTGCACAGCCAGGGGAACAACCAAACAAGGGCCCATGCTGACAATCACAGCTGTCATTCACACCATCAAATCCATGGGACCGGGAATTTGCAAAGTCAAGCATTCGATGTTCAAGGGTTTTCAAACCGACGTAGCCGAGCCATCCGTACGATTCGCTCATGTTGGGGAAGCAGCCGCCGGACTTGGCTGAAACGAACTACTATGCGGCAGCCAATTTCGACATCCCGCAAGGCTGCGGCGTCCCGTTCCAATGCCCGTTGTCAAATCTCGTATCCTGTTATCGCTCCACATTTTGGCGAGACAGGGAAAGCCCTTTTCGACAAACAACAGTAAGTGTCACCGGCCTTATGGTCGCCCTTGCTGCCTGCGCCTCTTCAGGAGGGCCGAATCAGGAGGTGAAGCGGCTCGCAAAGGTTCCAAACTGTTGGCAACAGTTGAACTTTGTTCGTTTGACGTCATGTAGGTCTGTGAGAAATGTAACGCTTCTACAAATGGTCCTACAACACCACAACAACGACTTCAGTCCATGACTACAGCGAGATGCATGAAGTCCTTCACTACCAGTGAGTTGGGCATACCCGGAGGGACACCCTGTTCCTGGCCGTGGCCCACAGGTTTTTGAATCCTTCCGTTTCATGTCTTTCGTCTTCGACTCGCTATTCGACGCTTTAGGTAATCGAGCGGAGCATGACCAGGGGTATGCATTCGAGGCTTGTTCTACCTCGACGCCTCGCGACTTGCTTCTCGATCGTCCTCAACGGCACTCGGACGTCTAACGGTGCATCTAACCTGTTCCTGGCGCTAGAAAACAGCGAAATAACATTGCATCTGCTTAAGCGACTTGTCATGATCCGGTGGCACACTGACTCAGCACTCTGGATGACTGGGGCAGAAACATATCGAAGCCACATGTAGGAGAGTATAAGAGCTATGGATCGCGCATCCATGGGAAGGCACGCTTGACGCTCACATTCGTTTTAACACACTTCCAGTCTTTGACTTCTTGCTCGTCTTATTCTCGTCATTCTTTTTCAACTCGACATTCTCTACAACACCCACCTTCCAACAATCTCAAAATGAAGTTCTCTCAGGTCCTCGCCGTCGCGGCTGCCAGCCAGCTCGCATCTGCCCATACCACCGTCTGGAACATCCTCGTCAACGGAAAGGACGCTGGTGTTGGCAACTCCGCCGGTGGATACATCGACTCTCCCCCCAACAACAACCCCGTCACCGATGTCACCTCCAAGGCTATGGAGTGCAACGTTGCCGGCACCAAGGCTTCCAGGTCCGTCACCGTGAAGGGTGGTGACAAGATCGCTTTCCAGTGGCACCACGACTCCAACTCTGCTTCCGACGACATCATCGCCTCCTCCCACAAGGGCCCCATCATCGTTTACGCTTCGAAGGCTGGTTCTTCGTACTCGTGGACTAAGCTCTGGGAGGACGGTCTTACCAACGGCAAGTGGGCCGTCGACAAGCTCATCGCTGGTTCCTACACCGGCACACCCGGTCAGCACGACTTCACCCTCCCCAACCTCGCCCCTGGCGACTACATCCTCCGCCCCGAGATCAACGCTCTCCACGAGGGTAACCGCCAGGCCGGTGCGCAGTTCTACATGGAGTGCGTCCACGTCAAGGTCGAGGGCTCCGGCAGCCTCCAGCTGCCCGCTGGTGTCTCTTTCCCCGGCGCCTACAGCGCCACTGATGCTGGTGTCCTCTACGACATCTACGCCGGCAAGACCAGCTACCCCATTCCTGGCCCCAAGGTCTGGACCGGTGCCGGCTCTGGCTCTGCCCCCGCCCCCGCCCCCGCTAAGCCCACTACTGCTGCCGCCCCTGTCAAGACCACCGCCGCCGCTCAGCCCACCGTTGCTAAGACCACCCTCACCACTGTCGCCAAGCCCGCTGCTACCAAGCCCGCTACCGGCGGTGCTGCTGGCTCCGTTGCCAAGTACGGACAGTGCGGTGGCAACGGCTACTCTGGTGCCACTGCTTGCGCTTCCGGTTCCAAGTGCACCAAGCAGAACGACTACTACAGCCAGTGCTTGTAAGCGTTTGCGCGCGTGAGCTGGCAAGTGAGGCAGATGGCCAGAGATCGAGAGAAAGCATAGTCGGTAGTGTTTTACACGGCCAGAGAGCCGCCTTCAATTCGAGTGTATATATCTTAGATGTTGATAAATGGACTTTGAGTTCCTGTTCTATTTGTGTTCAAGTTGTGCTTTGCTGAGATTCAAACTTCAAACTATACACTCCTACATTCGCCCCTCTCACAACGCCCCCAGCTCACATAGACCCGCAATCAACCCCCGAACTGCGGCTGGATCCCCCTCCAACCAATCCCCGACCCTCCCCAGCACAAATCCCGCCGCACCTCGCAAAAACCAACCCCCATTTTCCTCAACCCTCGCCACCAATGCAGCCGCCCAATGCGCCAGCACCACAAGCGCTGCCGCTTCCCCCCTTGCAAGCATATGGTAGAACTCGTCCGCCGCCTGGCCCAGCCACGTTGCCATGGCCCAGAAAGCAACCTCGTCAGCTGCAAAACCGGCCACACAGCTTGAGACTAGCGTGGCGATGGCTGACAGTGCAATCGTCACATCGCGCAGGTCTTCATGATCAGGCCGCCCAAGGGCTTCGGTGATTCGGGTTGGTAACGCGTCAAGGCGCGTTAGAATTGCAGCGAGTGCAGGGTCGTGGTCTGTCAGGCTCAGCAGTTGGGCGGCGTGGCCAAAGACGGCGGCGGTGCTGTAGGGAAAGTCGCTTGGTCGGAGGCGGGAGTCCGATGTCACGAGGCGGCGCATGGGTGTGATGAGGTCGTCTAGGGTGGATTGGCGCGCAGTCGATTTCGCAGAGAAAAGAATGTGTGCGCATGCGAGCATGCTGCTGATCTGCGACAGGACGCTTTCGCGCGGTGTTGGTGTGCCCCGGTGGCTGGTGTTGAAACCGCTTTGCGTGTACAGTCTCCGGCCTTCTTCGAACTCTGTCGTGAATGTGACGGATCGGTCGTGGTGGGCTGCGGCAGTGGATCTTTGGTGTGTACGTGTTGTCATGTGAGATGCAGAGAGCGCCAATAGACCAGCCATCAGCCATCTTTGTTGTAGAGCCTGGTTCACAAACTCAGTCTCCCAGTACAAAGGCTGCTTGGGGTCCGGTGGAGGTAGTGTGGAACCAGTCATCGATAGGAAGTGGTGGAAGTATACTAGGCTTTGCAGGTTGAAGTCCGCATCTCCACTGCCTGAGATCAATGGCAAGCGTGGTACTGGTTCAGCGACTGTGGGAGCGGTCTTGATTGGGGAATCATCCTCAGGTCGAGCCACGCCCTCCTCGATGAAAGTGATTTCGTGATCTGTATTGCTCGTTATAGTACTATCCGCAGGCGTAACCTCGAAATATTTGATCTTAGTCCCTCGGAAGAACGTCTGAAGGGTAACCGAGCGGACCATCAACACGGACGCATCGTCTTCACATATATCGTGCGATTCAAGTTGATGGCGCCGCATGCGCTTCGAGCTGGCGCACAGGCTGCCACATCCTTCCAAAGTGCAGCAGAATCCAGATATCGTGGGTAGAGTTTTGATTGGCTTGCTGGTTGGAAGTGGTAAGGGTACATCGTCAGGCTCCAGGATGGTCAACTGGGCGATCGAGCTGAGCAGGCTAAGCCTCTCACGACGAAAGATCTTGTGTCGCAACAAGTGACTCTTGAGAGCGCTCTTCTGGATGGCATATTGGCATTCGCGACAAATGATCACTCCGTACCCGGCATTATACTCGAGCAGGTCCCGAGGTCCAAGGCGTACAGGCGACATACTGGAAAGTGGAAACAAAGTGCCATATTTATGTTTGCTATGTGAGGGTGAGTGTTCGCGAACGAGAGGTGGAGTAGGGAAGGGGTGGCATCGATCATGCACAGACCACCAAGAACCACACATGCCGTTCCCTCACTTCGTTTGCTTACCATGTTTCCACACCACAACTGCTTTCCAACACTCAACGAACCGAGGTGTTAGCACGGGAAGATGCCGCTCCTATGACCAAGCCTCGGGCTCAACGCTTCCTTTGTCACGCCGCCAACCATGCTTACCTCACGCATCGGGCATTATGATTGGCCAGAGGTTGACACCACATATGCGAAACGCTGGATTAGGTTATTGCAGACGTGTAAGCTGTTGAAAACGCATATACGATCATACAGAGTACACGGCTTTGTCCTGCCTCCAGTGATGCTGAGCAACGCTTCCACGAACATCGTCCCACCAACCGGCATGTAGAACCAGACAGACCTCAGTCAATCTATTATGCCACTAACACAAATCAGCTCGATTTCACTGTTTTATGTAGCCATTCAGTCAGCCAACTACCATGGAGTCACTGCAACAGAACAAAGCCGTCTATCTTGACGAGCCTGGCGCTCCTTTAGTCGTTCGAGACGCTCCGTTGCCTCAAGCTGGTCCCGGAGAGATTGTAGTTCACAACGCTGCAATCGCGATCAACAATGTCGACTGACACATGCAGGACAGCGGCTTGTTTGCTCAGCAATGGCCGGCCGTCCTCGGCTGTGATGTAGCTGGCGAAGTGTACGAAACTGGACCTGACATAGATTTCTCCAAGGCTGGCGTTCCTGTGATCGGGTAAGTTGTCGACACAATGATCGACTAAAGAACTTACTTACTGACGACTTCGACAGCCATGTCATTGCTATGTGGAGTGGTCGTGCTCAAGATGGGGCTTTTCAGTTGTATACTGTGCTCTCGATCAACAAGGCCGCCAAACTGCCACACCCAATCTCATTCACGGATGGTGTTGTGCTCCCTCTTGCACTTGAGACTGAAATCTATGCCTTGCAAACCGACCGACGCAACCAACTTCCAGAGTTCTTGCCGGGCGTTTTCACACCAGCACTTACGCTACCCTATCCCTCCTTAAAGAATGGAATGATGCCCTCTCTAGGCAAGCCGTTGGTTGTGTATGGCGGTTCATCATCGGTTGGCTCCGTTACTACACAGATCGCTGAAGCCTCTGGAATTTACGTCATCTCGATCGTCGGTGTGAGCAACTTCGATCTGTCGAAGCGCAGCGGAGCCTTTGAATGTTTGGATCGCAAGGACCCTTCGCTTGTGGAACGAATCGTCGAAGCAGTTCGCAAGTCAGGCAAAGACTTCATCGGCATCGTTGATGCTACATTAGTTCCGGAAACTATTACCAAAGATCTAGAGATTCTTGAGCAACTCGGTGGCGGCCATCTTGCACTCACGCACCCTCATATGGACAAAAAGATGGTGCCCGACAGCGTGGAGATAGGTATGGTCTGGTCTGACGGTGTCAACGAGACTTCGAGCGCTGTCTGGAGGGCCTATGCTGGGGGCGCTTTGGATTCCGGTAAGCTTTGCCTCCCGTCGCCGAGCGTCGTTGGGAAGGACTTGGGGTCCATACAGGAGGCACTCAAGCTGTCCAAGGAAGGCGTCAGCGGAACAAAGTTGATCGTCGAATCACGATAGACGAGCTGGGATGAGTTGTACCACCTCAAGTCTCCAACAACTCTATTGCCTTTTCGCAGCTTGAGACTGATAGAATTGCATTCACAACGAGGACGTGTGTCTCCTACCACTTCGAACACGAACGACCAAGCGCCCAAATCTCTCATAGATGATCTATGACCCCCCTCACAGCTATCCACCGCCACAATCACAGCACTGACATAGTGTGACGCGCCTCTCCTTCTCCCAAGCTCATCGCATCCAAAAGTGGGAGCATTCACCCCCAAGAGTGGGCGGCTCTAACTCAACTCCCTGATTGGCCAATCCGCCAGAACGGCCCGTTCTGTACTCAGCCGCCCCCGCAACTTGGCATGACTATCAACGTCTCCACCACTATCTTCCGCTTATATCTTCCGCTTCCCAGGGGCCCGCTGGATTGACCCTGCTAACCCCAGATCATAAGGCGCTAGGCCCGATAGCGGAGATAGCTGTTGCTCTAGGAGATAGGCAGTCCCACTCTCGTGGACTTGCACGAGGGTATAGAGCGCATTTGGATGGGCAGGGCGATATATAACGTGTGGTTTTCACGTTCTCGATCCCCAGTTGCTTGATCCTTCCTCCTGCAGGGTGGTCGTCACTCAAGGTCCATCGCCAACCGCCATACGACGATAACGGAGCCATACTGACATCAACGCGCCCCCCAATCCGACCCCATGACCGAGCCTAAGAACCCCGACCTCACACTGTCTGAGAAAATGGCCGACCTCGAGAAGCCAGATGTCGAGACCCTTCGTTCACCATCCACAGTTGAACTAGGCACCAGCCAGCCTGTCAACGCGCTCCAGCGCTTCTGCAACAGACTGGATGCCGTGTGTGGAGTCGAAGCGCGGGGAATCGAGCGGATCCCCGAGGAGTTGCGTGAGCGCGACATGGCGCTGAAAGACTACATTCACATGTTCACCATGTACGTGTGCTGATCTTCTGACGGAGTGTTTCGCAATGCCCGCCCGTGCTACGCCCTATCGTGCTGTGCTAATAACAGCACAGTTGGTTCTCCATGAACTGCACAGCTAACCAACTCACCCTCGGCGTCCTGGGCCCCGTCAGCTACGGTCTGGGCCTCACAGACTCGATTCTGATTTGCATGTTTGGCACCATTTTCGGCTCGGTGTGCACAGGGTATATCTCCACGTTTGGGCCCAGGTCGGGATTGCGCACTTTAAATGTGGCGAAGTATACAATGGGGTGGTGGCCGAGCAAGCTTTGTGGCATCTTGAACCTTGCTATCGAGATTGGCTACGGGCTGATTGATTGTCTTGTTGGCGGGCTGTTGTTGTCGGCCGTCAACGGAGGGGGCATGTCGGTCATTGTGGGCATCGTTATTGTGGCACTGATAACGTGGGTTGTTGTTACCTTTGGCATCAAGTATTTCTCTCCTCGTCCCCGTTCTGCAAACCCCAAACTGACCCGAGCAGATGGTTCTACAAATTCGAGCAGTTCGTCTGGGCACCAACTGTCCTTGTCCTGTTTGTCTTGATCGGCGTCGCCGGCCCGCACTTTGACACGCACACACCCTCTCGCGGCACCGGTGCAGTCCTGCACGGAAACCGGCTCTCATACTTCTTCCTTGTCGCCTCGGGGCCACTGAGCTGGTCTTCCGCATCCGCAGATTACGTGGTGTATTACCCGAAAACCACCAAACGTTGGGGCACCTTTGCAGCCACAACGTGCGGTATCACGATGGGCAAGCTGCTGATTGAGTTTCTGGGCATCGGCCTGGGTTCCGGACTTCTCCTTAACCCTTCCTGGGAGCGCGCGTTCGACGATCACGGCATCGGCGCGCTGGTCGTCGAGGCCTTTAGCCCGCTCAATGCTTTTGGAAACTTCTGCTGCGTCATCCTCGCTGTCTGTATAGCTGCCAACAACATCCCCGGCACGTACGCTGCGGCGCTGAACTGGCAGCAACTCGGTGGCCCGTGGGCAAAGATTCCGCGTCCGATCTGGAGCACATTCACGTGTATTGTGTTCACCATTGTGGCGATTGCGGGGCGCGACTCGCTCTTTGACATCTTCATCAACTGGCTGAGCTTGATCGGGTACTGGACCATTATCTGGATTACAATGACGTTGCAGGATGAGTTCATCTTCCGCAAGGGCAACTTCGATTGGGAGATCTGGAATCGCAGGGATTTACTTCCTCACGGATTTGCAGCGCTGTTCGCCTTCATTTTGGGCTGGGCGGGTGCAGTGCTGTGCATGTATCAGACGTACTTCACAGGGCCAATTGCGGCGCTCGTGGGTGACGGTGCAGACTTGGGATTGCCAGTGGCGTGTGGGCTGACAATGTTGGTTTATCCGCCTGCTAGGTGGCTGGAGCTGAAGATTGTTGGACGGTAGCGTGGGTTTCAATTCTACATGTGTTATCAGTACATAGTTATTGTTCGAGAAGATATCGAGCGCTCTTCAATGCTCTAAGTCCTGCTCAATCCTAACCATGCTTGGCGATGGTGTTCCTAACCTGATCCTCCAGCGTCTCCAATCCCTCATCAAAACCAATGACCCCGTTATCCCTCTTCTCATACAACGTTCCCCCCTGCGTCCAGATCCTCCTGAGCGTAAGCGGCGTCTTAGACGGCCAGTCCTCCTCCCAGGCCTTCTCCTCCAACCTCTGCAGCTCCTCAAGCGACGTGACCCCAACCTCCCACTTCTTCCCCGTCTGCCTCTCAAACTCCTCTAGCGCCTGCTTCCCCGTCGCCGTGAACGAGTTCACCTTCAACACTCTCTCGCCCTTACCCACCGGCGTCTGCAGCGCAGCAACAAGCAAACGTCCCACATCCCGCATCGTCGTGAAACTCACCTTCTCCTCTCCGGTACCTAGTAGCGTTGCCGTCGCCTTCTTGGAATCGAACGTCCCGATGCGCGGATCCGAGCTGGGTCCGAGGAAGAGATCCGAGTACGGTCCCGTGACAAGGTAAGTGACGTTCAGTTTCTTGATATTCTCGCGGATGAAGCGCCGCACCTGCAGTTTCAGCTGGTGCGGCTTCTCGGCCGCGGAGGACGGGCTGTACTCGATGTCTGTACCGTACTCGGAGGGGTAGAAGTACTTCACTGATGGCGAAGCTTCGGCGAGCTTGAGGAGAGGGATCTGAGCAAGTATGGCGTTCCTGCCCAGGGCTGAGATGACGGTGTCATAGCCTAAGTGTATTAACGCGCTGAGCGAGACGCATGTTAGGTTGAATTGTCGGTACCTTCGAAAGCCTTCTTGACGTCTTCCTCTGAGTTTACGTCCCCAACATTAATGTCAACATCTTGCTCTTCCCAATGCTTAATCTCATCGGCCTTGTTTTTTACGGTCGAGGGCGAGGTGAAGAGGCCGATTTTGTCGAAGGAAGAGCGCGCGTTGACGATTTCCTGGATGATGTATTTGCCGATCACTCCAGTCGCACCGAAGACAAGGACTTTCTTCGGAAGTTCGGATGCCATGGTTGCTGAAGAAGTTGAATGACTGGACTACAATTCGAAGTTCGTATAGAAAGATGTGAGGCTTGACCTGGAGGGCTACCGAGGCGGAAATGCGGGGCAAACGGATGTACCACGCCCTACATGTACTGTTGTTAGATAAAATGAATACGTCAATGGTGATTGCGTGTAATATCTTCACGATCAGAGACAAACTTTGGATTAAATTGTCTTTTTGTAGTTTGACAATGCTAGCAGTTGTTAAGCATACCATCTGTTGCTAGCATCACGTCATCGCGCGCCATCCAGCTTACTAACCAAGCAATGTTCACACGCACATCAAGCCTTCTTTCTAAGATACAATGAAGGAGCGTTGTGAAATCAATGCTCGTATATTACAAAGTCATGAGGCCACATCTTTGGGAAGGACCGTTCGGCATTTTCTACAGTGAGCTTTATGTGTTATCTCGTCAATGCCTCAAGCCTGGAGACTCTTTGTTACGACGCAACACCTCCACCGAGCTTTAGGCATAGTAGCGTGGCTCATTGAAGACATGGTATCTGTGCCCTCTGACGCCTTGACCCTTGAACAGGTCAGGGAAGCGCAGACCGGGCGCAACCTGGTCCTCAGGAATGAGGTCGTTTCCATTTTCGGGCTGATCGACGACGAACTTGCCGACCTGTGGTCTGTTAGAACTGCACGCAAGTTTGGAATGGGAAGAAGAAGGCTTACCTGGAGCTCAGTGTCTGTGATGGTGTGGCGAGAAACACGAGCGTAACCTGTACGCTTCAAGCCCTTGTAGAGAATGTACTCGCACCAGCGGTCCCAGTCGCTGGGATCGATGTCCTTCATCCCGCTCTTCTCGCCAACGTAGTTGTTGTAGTTGCCCTCACCAGGCTTGATGACAAGATACGAAAGCAGAATGGCTGGACGAGGAGTTGCCTTCATACGCTCGGCAAGGTACAGGCTCTGCAATCTGCGATCCTCAGGATCTTCTTCCTGACCAGAATGGAAGACGAAGACATCAACGAGCGTGCCGTAAGCATCGATTGTCGCTTCGATGGCGGGCGCTAGTTCACCAACCGGAGATGGCAGGAGGTGGTGTGTTGAGTTCACGATGGGGAACTTAGAAAGCAAGGCTGAACCCCATGTATGCTTGTTAGGACCTGGGCCAAAGTCGACGTACATGCCAAGGTCCTCAGCGAGGAATTGAGTCGTGTCACGGTTGCCCATAATAATGCGCTGCAGGTCGGACTCCAGGAGACCAATGACGTCGACCTCAAGTTCCTTGATAAGATCGCGCATGCGGTACTCGGAGGACCACATGTCGTTGTCTAGAGAGAAGTGGATGGTCCAGATACCGGCAGTGATGGACTTCGTCTCGGGATGGTACGGGGTGTAGTCGTAGGATGGGAAACGTAGGTACGCGGTCGCGATGGCAAGCAGCTCAAGGAAGCCAAGAACATACAGATAGTATGACCGCTGTCTACTCGCGGCAGCGGTGACAGCGGGCTTGCCCTTGTAGCCTTTCAGAGCAGGTGGTTGAGCAGACACGCTGAAGACACCCGCGCCAATCAAAAGCATCATGGTGGTCATGACCCAGTCTGTATGCTCACGGACAAGGGGACCACCGGGTACAAAGGCATAGGCTACAACCCAGACATGGAACAAGACCATGAAGTTGTACACCAAGAATCCAAGGCCGAATGTTTTAGCGGGAGAGTGACGAGCGGCCTGGGAGATGAGAGCAGGAGCAACAGCCATAGTGTACATGGCAATGACAAGTGCTCCGTAATATCCAGTCCAGTGCTTAGACGTAGTGAGAACAGCAGCACCAATAGAGCCTACACCGTAGAAAGCCCACGAGCGCGAGAGGTTCGGTGCAAACAGGCCAACAATGAGACCGAAGCCCATAGCAAGCAATGTAACAGCACCATGAGGAACGGCGAGCGGGCCTCGTACCGGGTACCCTTCCCAGACCCAGGAGATCATTGTGCTGGAATCTGACAACAAAGAGTGCATGGAGAAGAAAAGGCCAGCGAGCCCGAGCGCAGACAGAGTGGATGAACCCTTGGTAGGACCAGGAGCTGGGATGTCCGCACCAGAACCGGCTGTAGACCTCGTCGACCGCAGAATAGCGATGACAGCAACAGCAAGGCCGGTTTTGTTCCAGCCGCCGTTTGCTTCGTGCATGATCGGCCAGATAGGGTTGTTCGTGTAGAAGGCGAACTTAGCAACGCTGGATGCGATCAGGCCTAGGGCGAAAGCTGAGATGCGCGCCTCCAGGCGATGAGGTTGCGACCTCTCTCCGTAGAACGTGGCAGCCCAAGACAAGCAGGCCATCCACACACCGAATCCAGCGGAAAAGAGACGGTTCTCTGGCGACTTGGCGAGGAAGGAAAGGAGGCCAGAGAGCGACAACAAGTGGCAGATACGGACATGGCGGACGATGAGGAATCGCAGTGATCGTATGCAAAGGAAGAAGGGAGAAATGGTACTCATGACCATGACTTCATAACCAGAGATACCCATATGCCAGAGGGGGAAATCTGTTATGTCAGTTTGTGGTTTTGAATTGTGGCATTTTCACTTACACCAGACACACACTCCAAGAGCAGTTAGCATGGACCAGAAGACAAACTATCATTGTTAGTGTTCTTTTCTGTGTGGGACATAAGTGCTCAACCTTACTCCGGTGTAGACATCGGCAGCCGCATCCAGAAGACCGGCCCAAGAGAATACTCCAGAGAAGACCGCACCGATTTCCTTGTTCTTCCTACACGATTTTTAGATGTCGAACATGTAATTTGACCGAGTGGACGTACTCTTTCTCAAGGACAGCGTCGGAGATGGCTTGGTTGCCGGCACTAAAAATACAACTAATCAGAATGTGGTCGTGAACATTTGCATTCGTAAAGGGCGTCTATCTATATCGGGAGCCGTGGTACGTACCCGCGAGATACACCTCGGACATCCTTGATAACAATCTCAAAGTTCGCAAACTCGATCATTGTGACTGCGTCGAATGCTACATCGAGCAGGACAAGAGACCATTCGAAGAAGGCATAGATAGTGTAAGCTGTGACTGGTCAGCGGATCTATTTGGCAAGGTGATGGTATGGACTCACCTCCAGGAATACGGTGCACCTTATGCCTGATGAAGAAGTAGACCAGCGGCACGAGTGTTGCAAAGAAAGACCCTGCAAAGAGCTTCCTGTACTTGATGGCAGTGGGATTGCGAGGGCTTAGCGCGAAGCAACCAATCGTCCAAGGCAACGTAGCCACCAGGTACGAAATCATGAAGATGTCATGCCAGTCGTGGTCATCGGTCGATGTCACATATGTCCATCCTCCACAGGTCAGTGTTCGAAAAATGCCAACGCCGGCGACGAATTTGGGGAGAGTCGAGTTTGGTCGACGGGTCAGAATGTACCAGAGGCCGACGAGTGCCAATCTGGGACCTGTTTGTAGTGAGCGACTATGTATAGTATGGCGTGTTTGAAGACGTACCAGATGTAAGGGCAATGAAGAGCATGAAGACGGACCGCTCCGGATAACGGTCGCCAATGGTAGCAGAAACAGAAGGAAACCATTCCTCTGGGTAGCCCTGCACCCGTTGTCAGTATAGCCCTAAGATCCACCAACCATGTATACTGACTGCAATCTCATTCTGTACAATCTTGTGGTAGTGCAGCCACCTGTTCATGCTCAGTCATGCTCGCAATCTTGTGGCGGAGGGGTGGCTCTACATTCCAACGATGAGGGCACCGACGAAGGCAGCTGTGAAAGGTCAGATGATATAGATTGATGCAACAGCTACAGGACATACCGTAAGCCATAACCGTGTGGGCGTATGATACCCATTTGCCATTGAACTGTTGCTGTGAGCTTGCGGAGAGCTGCGGAGGTGTACAGAGCACGTACAGACGCGACAGTGTCGCCGTCTCTAAATTTGGGCGCCATGGCGAATCAATTGGGACACTTTGCGCGTGTGCGCAGAGCAAGAAATGAAAGAAGGAAACGAAAGAGCGTATTGCAACAGACGCCAATGCAGACACGCGACGTTCTCCTGACGGCCGCGCTGGTGTGAGGTCAGGGTTCGCGACTGCGGGCCAAGCCGGCAACATGATTGGCTGATGGGGCTCCAGCGGCTTTGGATTTCTTGAGCTCCGCCCAACTTTTTTGCGGCGACCGCTGCCGCATATCGACAACACCGCAGACATGGCTGGCCCCAGTGACAAGGCGCGCTTCTACTTGGAGCAGAGCGCCACGGAGCTCAACGAGCTCGAGCGCAAAAAGATCTTCACAAGGGTGGGGTTTCTATTCTTTCTATGCGACGCGCATTGCTAACATCTGGTAGGAAGAGATCAAGACGATAGCCAAGAAGCGCTCAGACTTCGAGCACATTATAAACGCCAGAGGCTCCCACCCCAGCGACTACATGCGCTACATCGAGTTTGAAAAGAACATCGACGCACTTCGCCAGAAACGAGTAAAGCGATTGGGCATTCGACACAAGGGCGCCGGCCAACGCAGCATCTACTTCCTCTACAATCGTGCTACGAAAAAGTTCTCTGGGGACCTCACGCTATGGCTGCACTACATAGACTTTGCGCGCAAGGACAAGGCCTACAGACGCTTGAGCGACATCTTCACCACGGTTGTCCGTCTCCACCCTACCAAGCCTGAGCTGTGGACTCTTGCCGCGAACTACTTCATGGACACCCAGGCGGACATTACAAACGCAAGAAGCTACATGCAGCGAGGATTGAGGTTCTGTAAAAACTCAGAAGAAATCTGGCTGGACTACGCTAAGCTGGAGACTATCTATGTGGGCAAGATCGCCGGGCGCAGGAAGATCCTGGGTCTGGATGTCGATCGCACCAAGAAACAACAGACCGACGACGAGGACACCGACATGATTGCCCTTCCTGATGTGACGGCAGAAGACATTAACCCCAGCTTAAAGCAAGACGATGGTGTGGACGAGGTGGCTCTGCAGAACCTGGCCTCTGCGCCAGTCTTGACAGGTGCAATTCCTTTGGCCATCTTCGACTCGGCTATGAAGCAGTTTCAGAACCGACCAAAAGTCGTGGAGAAGTTCTTCAACATGTTTGCCGAGTTCGACCAACTGGCATGCATCCCGCGCATCCTGCAGCACGTGCTCGACTACCTGCAGCAAACCCACCCCAAGGCTGTCGAAAATGCCATCTGCAGCTTCCAGATACAGCTCTTCGGCCAATATCCCGGCAGTCCAGACTTCCCTGTCGTGCTTGGTGATGCATTCGACGCTATTAGCTCGGCAATCGATATCTACCCAAGTGAAGCTACCCGACTGGCAGAAGTTGCAGTTCGCCAACTGCTGACCATCCAGAGATCGTCTGCAGACATCGACCCAGCTCTGCAGAAAGCTATCAGGTCGACACTGCGCAAATACACAAAGGCGCTGGGAGGCACCGATGGTGACAGGGTTACAGGCTTAGTAAGTTCGCTTGTGCAGGAGGGGAAAAGAGACGATGCCAACGCTTTGCTTCCATTGAGTATCAAGACTTGGTCTGCGAATGAGGAGCTGCAGAAGCTCAGGGCCGCTCTAGAAACATGAAGAGGGTGGGTCCGAGGATGCGGCACGCTAAAGCATACCCTGCATGCTGTCACTCCGTGAGTGATCGGACCGTGAACGCCACGCCTTCACCGCCGCTGCTACTTCCTGAGTAGCATCGTGGGTTGTGACGGGTGCACTCGTACAGAGTTTTGACCACGTCAGCTGTACGCCGAACAACGCTGCGAGCGACGAGCTGAAAGGGGCACTACCTCTTTGTGGTCATTACACCCCTTGGCCACTTCAGTCGTCTCCACGGCCTCTTCTCGAACTCTTCTTGGCGCTTTGCTGCTTCTTACTTTTCAGGCGTCGCTCGTTGTCGAATTTTTGGCTGCGGCGTAATCAGCAGCTGAGCTGTGCGTGGAGGCTGCTACCCACAGAATCTTGACATGGCGCATTTGCTCCGCGGATGTTTCATTGGGAACCGCAGTGCGGCCTGCCTCAACAACGGCATCGTACAGACGCTTGTAGCAGGCGTGGGCGTTGTCGGTCTGTTTGCGGCTGTCGTCTGCCTGGACTACAATATCGTTTGACTTAACCGTCACGTAGCGCGAGCGGCGAAGCTCAGCGTGGAGGGCGGTGGGGACATGGTTCAGGAGTGCGCCGAGGGGTACTCTCAAAGTAGCTTTAGAATTTACTCTTGTGTGCATGTTCAGTATAGCGCGCCGTTTTCTGCTCGGGACGTGATCGGTCTCACTTGTTTACATTCTGCCCGCCCGGGCCGGACGACCTGCTGAAACTCAACTCGCCAATCGTCTTGAGTGGGATCACGTCTGCATGAAGGGCTGCGAGCCAGACGCGGGCCTTCTGCAGCTCCTCCTCACCGAGACTGCTGCTGCTACTACTGCTGCTGCCAAAGCGGACCAGCGGCCAGCGGAGGTGTGCGGCCTGCGGGGTGCACGCTCGGGCTGCGAAAGCGAGCGCAGGGCGACAACGGAAAAGTTGCATGTTAGCTGGTACAGCTGGGTCATGGTGATTTCACGTCTGTAGCGGAGCTCCATGCGCAAAGCCACTAGCGCCATCACGAGATCTCCGTAGTCTAGAGCTCTCGGTCGATGAAAAAGGCCTCTAAGAAAGACACGCGCCGTGATTGTCATCCCCACTCGGTGGTTTCCCAACGAGCTGCTGCATTGCCCTCCCTCTTGCTCTTGCTCCTGCTCTTGCCACACCCCATGACTGCACTGCGCCCGGCGTCACTCATCCATCCCGTCCATTCCGCCGTCATCTGCCCTCGACGCTCTCTGCTGCCCTAACCTTATCTCTGCACATCTAGCTCCTCCAGCCCCACCTTTCCCACAGCTTCATTGAGCAAGCATTTCAACGCGAGCTGCGAAGACCTTTGCACATCGCTCTGCTGCCAGCACTGCCAGTCCGCCCGCGACGAGTGTATGTGGAAGCTGCCCTTGAGTTCCTTGAGTTCCTTGAGTTGAGCCTCCCGTACAAGCCCTTTATCTGTGCTGCGGCCCTGCGCGCTTGCCTCGCATACATGACATACAGTCCACCACAGCAAGCAGAGCACGTCCGTCATCAACAATTGACGCCAGAGTCGCCGCGCCCCCAGCAAGTCCCCTCGCCTGCGAACATCCCCATCCTGAGCCTTGATAAGCAGATGGACCCCGTCTTTGACGAGTCTGCCTACAACACCCAGCATGCCACACCTGCGCCGCAGTTCCCGTCCGCCGCGTCGCACACACTGAACGTCCCTTCGAACACCGCGCCGCCCTTTGCCGACCAGTCGCACGTGTCAAGCTTCCAAGATGTAGACGCGCAGTCCGTTGGGAACTATGCGCCGACGGGAGGGCCTTCATCTGCATTCGGCGGCACAACGGGTACGCCGACGCAAGATACCTCTTCAAGCCACAACTATACTGCAACACACCAGTCAGGCGCTTCGTCCGCTCATGAAGCGCACGCTGCACCTTATCAGAATCACTCTGCGTACCCACTTGCCCATAACAGTGCGTACCCTGCCCAGCCGGCTCCTGCCCAGTCTGCCCAAGGCGCTCACTTTCAGACTGAGGCCGCTGCTGTCGGCAATGTTGACGTACAAGCCTTGTTGGATTCTTTGACGCCTTCTGCACACAATGCGCCGTCCGGCCTCTATGCTTCTCAGTTGCCATCTCAGTCTGCCCAGCCGCAAGGCAGCGCCTCAGCTTCACTGCCACAGCCGGCGTCCAACCTTCCTCCCCGACCGCCTGCGCAGGACAAGCCTGCCACGCACCCAAATTATGACCCCAGTGATGATATTAGGTCATATCATCCTGGTGGTCAATTGCCACCTAATACACAGCAGCGCGGCAACGGATCATTGCAGACCCCCAACGCCGGAGGTCAGCAGTCCCTGGGGACGACAACACAGTCTTCACCTGCGCCAGGTACTGGACAGGCTCAGCCCCAGCGAAGCTCGTCACCCGGCGACGATGAGGATATACGATGGGGACCGGAGGTGAACAGGCTGTATGAGGCGTTTCTGGATCAGGAGAGGAAGTTTGTGACCGAGGGACAATGGGATCAGTTTCCAATGGGCTCACGTCTATTCATTGGTGAGTACCACTCCAGTTTCCACCTACACTTTCGTCTAACATGTACAGGCAATCTTCCCACCGAGAAAGTTACTAAACGCGATATCTTCCACCGTTTTTACCGACACGGCAAGCTTGCACAGATCTCGATCAAACAGGCGTATGGATTTGTTCAGTTCCTGGATGCCGAGTCGTGTCGACGAGCCCTGGACACAGAACAAGGCCAGGCAGTGCGTGGTCGGAAAATGCGTAAGTGCACGCAATCTCTTACACTCGGTCTCGAAAACTGACGGCAATAGACCTGGAGATCTCCAAGCCACAACGTAACACGAAGAAGGCTGAACCAGCAGTCAACGCCGGAACTCGTCGTCGCTCAAGATCTCCTGACTACAGCAGAGGTGGGACAGGGCCATCACGGGATGGAAGATACCCTGGGCCTCAAAACTCAATGTCACCTAGAGACCGTGATAGGCGTTTCCGAGATCGGGATGATTACCGACCGATGCGTTCTCCCTCTCCCCGTGGGCCACCTCGGGGTATGCGATCAAGGGATAGGAGCCGCGACAGATACGACGGTCGATATCGAAGTCGATCACGAACTCCACCTCGTCGATACAGAAGCCCATCTCCACGGCGTGATCCGGACAACGAGTTGGGCTTGCCTAGGCGAGCGCCGCACGAGGTACCTGATATTCAGGTATTGGTCCTTAACGAAGGAATTCCTCGGTATGCAGCCTATAAACACAAACAGAACGAGTGTACTAACAAACACAGCGACTTCATACGATACGTTGAAGACACTTTCCGCACCCAAAATCTGCGCATCAATGTTCTCATAATGAGTCCTCGTCTACCTGAGGCTGCAGTCGTGCGTAGACAAATCATTGAAGGGGTCTTGGCTATCGTGAGACTTGATACAGGATCGCTGTCGAAAGGCAAGGTCAACGTGCAGGTGTTCGATCGACGCGGTGGCGCAAGCAATGTTCAGTTCAATGGTGAGCATTACGCTTTAGTGGGTTGTTCACTGCTAACTTCTGCAGAATATGCCGATCTCGACCTAGTCACCGCTGCCATGCTCATCAACAACGCGAAGCAAACCGCTCAAGCAGCTCAACCTCCTGCGCCAGCGTATGGGTACAATGCGGCAATCCCGCAATACGCTCAACCCCCTGCAAACCCGTTCCCGTCAGCACCAGCCGCCCAGCCCAACAACATCTCCAACATTATCTCGTCCCTTGACCCAACAACACTCTCGCAGCTGCTTGGTGCCATGTCGCGGCAGAACAATGCTCCTCAACACGCTCAAATCGCACCTGGCATCAACGCTGACCTTGCACGCCTCCTTGCGCAAGTATCTAGCCCCAGCCAGACCCCCGGTTTCAGCTCCGCTGCTCAACCACAGCTTCCAGTACTTGGTCAACCCCAGTTCTCAGCACTGGCCGCCATGCTTGGAGGCCAATCTCAAGCCGCCGCTCCACCTGTTCAGCCACCGGCGCAACAGTCTGGCGGTGCTCCTGATATGAATGAGATCATGGCACAGTTGGCCAAGTACCAGCGGTGAATGCTTTATCTTTTGCATATCGATTGACATTTCCAGGACCGAAGGAGTCATGCTATTGCCTTTTTGCGATCTCCCCGGCGGGCTGTTCCTACTTCTAAAAGTGCCGAAGATTTCGCCCGCTCCTGATTTCGAGGTCAGCCTCATCAAGAACGACGGCACCCCGCATCCTTCCAGGATTATCTGATAGATTATCGCCGATATAGCTACACAATCATCCGCCTGCAAGCTTCTCGCCACAACATCTCCCAGCACCCATCTCTCCAGTCACCCTGGCAGCTTTCATGTCGCCCACGCTCGCCTCAATGTCTTCCTGTCCGGTATCGTTGCTGTTCTGGTCAAAGTCATGAGCGAGCATTGTCCTTTCAGCATCATCGTGCACCGTTTCGCATCCGCTGTACGGCATCACCTGCTTCTATCTGCACGGCGTTGTCGGCATCTACAGCCTTGTTTTTGTCTTTTTGATCTTGGGAGCAAGCATGTCCTCGGCGTTTCTGCTCTTTCTTGCGCTTATTGTTTATTGACTTGCGCTGCGTTTTGTGCAGCGAATATTTAGCGATTGGCTGGCTAGTGCGTATGCAGTAGGTGCAGGTGCAGATAGACAGATAGATGAATGGTTTGTAAGTCCCGTGTAGGCATGGCGAATAAAATGCAAATGGTTACATATATTCATTGCGTTCTGAGCATCATGTTCGAGTCCGAACCCACACACTGTTTGAAGCTTTACGCCTTGAAACGTCACATTGACCGAGGCGAACGTCAACTGCGTCGAGCCTATGACATGAAACCGCGACCCAGCACGCGTTGTAATCGGCGACATGTATGTCGGGCGCCGGAGGCGCCGGCCGCGGACCCCTACAATACCGTGACGGCAGCGCGGATCGCTGGCAGGGATTCGGGCCGTCCAACGGCGGCAGAAGAAAGTCGCGAATCGAGACGTCACTCAGTCGTCGCGTTACACTATACCATACCTCGCCCTTCTTCCCTCCTTGTCTTGTGTCTCTCGTTCATTTGCTTTTACCGACTCGCTCAATTTGTCCTTTACAATTACAGTCTCTGTAATAATTACTGTTTTTCTGTCTTTCTTCTCTTTTGGGCAATACGGAAAGATAAGCATGGCAAATTTAGCTGCGCTCGCGCGCGTGCAAAGGCAGTGTCGTGGCGGTGGGAATGCGTGTTTGCAAAGCATGGTAGTGGGGATGGTGGGTAATGGGGGGAGAGGGTTGGGGATAGCAGCTCAATTGCAGGGCAGGGGGATGCGGTGCGCGTCGACCTCTACGTCCACATCTACTTCGACAGCGAAGGCGAGGTACCCTCCACCAGCGTCCACGTCTGCGCCTTCCCCTGCATCTGCAAAGACAAAAGCCACGCCGTCCCACGTCCCTTCGACGCCGAAGAAACCCTCAGTCACAGTTCCCGCGAAACCGAACACCACTACCGCCGCCACGCCGCCCGCGAAACGCACCGCGTCGAACCCGACTTCATTGACAACACCGAATTCGAACGAAGCCCTCAACCCCCCCTTCTTCACTTACGCCCCGGACCTCGCCGTGCCTGCGCGCAATCCAGGCCAGAACTATGCATCCTACCTGCTCGCATGCGGGAAAGCGTATCTCACCTTCTACAAAACTGGCATCTCGCACACGCGGCAGACACTCAAATACGCCAAGTCCGTGCGGACGAAGACGACAGGGCAGGGGCTGGGGGTGAGCAGCTCGATCGCAGGGGCGGGCGTGCTGACACGCGCCGAGTGGCAGGTGCTGCGGCGGTCGAAGCGGGATCTGCTCCGGCTGCCGGTGATGGGGTTCCTGATTCTGGCGCTGGGGGAGTGGCTGCCGCTTATTGTGGTGTACTTGACGCCCGTCATTCCCGAGGCGTGCCGCATCCCGGCGCAGGTGGAGCGCGTGCTGAGGAAGAAAGAGCACAAGCGGAAGGAGAGGCTGGAGAGGATCGCACTGCATGCGTTGAGGTTGCAGAGTCAGGACCGCACGCCTAGGACGGATAAGAATGCGCTTCGCCTTGGTGCTGCGGCGGAGGGCTTGCTCAGCCCTGAGCAGAAGGTTGGGAAGGAAGGGGGCATGGCCATGGCGAGTGCGATTATCCCGCCTGATGCGTCGAGCGATCTGAGTCTGTTCCATTTGCTGCTGCTGAGCGCAAGGCTGGACTGCCATCCTCGTATTCTCGATAAGCTGTACCTCACTCCGCCAAAGTGGCTGCTCCAGCGAAATGTCGGCAGGACGCTGGCGTATCTTACACAGGACGACGAGTTGATCAGGCGCGATGGTGGGAGCCAGGCGCTGGATAAGCAAGAGCTGCAGCGTGCGTGTGTGGAGAGAGGCATTGATGTGCTTGGGAAGAGTGAGGCGGAGCAGAGGAAGAGCTTGAGTCAGTGGTATGCAATGTGAAGAGCTGAACATTGAGATGTTGCGGTATGTATGTGTACGACGGCAAGGTTGTATTGACTGTATGATCATATTGAAAGCGTGGAGAGTTGGTTTTGGATAGAAGTGGAAGGGAAAGGCGGTATCCCATCAACCTATGAATAGTAGATGTACAAGACGTTCAGACGTTAGATCAGATATACATAATAAGATATTGTTTGCAAAGGGTGCTCTCGGTGTGGAATTTCAGGTGAGTGTACTTTGGGAAAGAATAGGGCGTGCTGATACACGACAGTTTGCAAGGCTCCTACACGAGCTTGCTCGTATTCAACGAGTCGTTGACGTCTGCATGTCTACTATGTAGAGATGTGATGTGTAGAGAGCCTAGATCTTAAGGCTCGGTTCGTGTTGCCCGGGCACCGAGAATCCATCTGGTGGGTCTCCCTTTGATTTTCTGCCGGCAGCTGCCCCTACTGTTGTCGTAAAAATCCGCCGATTTGTTTGATACTGTAACTTGCGGTCATCAAGGTTGTCGAATACATCCTTATGACTGACCTGCCATGCTGCTTTTCCACACACTCGCTAGAAGTACGATCCATCAGACGGCTCACCTTCAGAAGTATCTAATTTTCTCGTTCTTCACGGCGTACATTTCCTGCCATACGGCGTCTTGTTGGCTGAATTCCTACAGGGTTTAGCGGCGATTCACGACGACTAGTGCCAAGACCTCAAGGATCGAGGGATCGGAAGTGACACTGAGGATCAGAGTTGATCAAATGCAGGATGCTCGTTACACGACAGAACGCTGGGGTAGGTGGGGACTTTGTGGGTGTTCATGCCGAATAAGTCTCTGTTGATCCTCAGCAATGCGATGTTGCACCAAGTTGAGAAGCTATAGGTTTGAAAACCCCATGTGAGACTGTTGCATCCTCGGTCTCAGAGTGGCCCTTTTCTTCGCCTTTGGCTCGGCTTCGGCACGCTCGTTCTCAGTACACTAGCGATCCCTGTCACTCAGGGTCCAACGTGCCTGGTGATAATCGCCACTAAGGAAGATAGCTCGCACGAAACTTCAACAGTCTCGGGTCTTGACGTACTCTGAACGGGATGTTGAGTGCGCTGGCCAATAGAAATATCGTTGCGTATTGCTTAATACACCCTTCATTTCTCGGCTGGTCCGGAAGAAGGAGGTGGACGGCCATGAAACTCCAGCAAGTGCACCCACCGTGCCACCTACACCGCATGCCTTCCTGGTGGAGTCTGTGGACAGGCCCAAGACGATTCGTTCAGGTGAGCTGTGCGAGATCGGGATCGACCGTCTGACGCATAACACTGTCAGTGTGCGCCTGCGAGATGCCAACCAAGTGTTGAGGAACAAAGGTGCAGACGAATGTCGTGAAATTGGAGCTCTCCGTTAATTCCAAATGTGTTATAGCGATGTTCGATGAGTTCAATGTTGCGTGTTTTGTGCGTTTTGGGAGGTGCTGTAACCAGCAGTAGTCAGCCCTGTACAGAAGGAATCGGCGATCGCGCTTCAGCCCAGGGTCAAAGCCTGATTGCGGTGCCCTCGGGAGGCTTGGTGCGCTTAGTCAAAAGTGGAACGTTTATCGGAGTTGAAGTTGGAGAGGTTAAGAAGACGTTAGTCCCCACGTTGTGTGAGGTGTCAAGACACCCCGGTGGTGCCTTCCATCCGGGAGTACCCTGTGACGTAAGAGGGGCATTTTCAAAAAACACTTTCTCGAGACATTGAATCCGTTCTCGGGGTTCAGGGCGGAAGAAGTCAAAGGCATTGTTTCCACAGCCTCCTTCGGGAGTAGCAGTCGTCGTTCGAGGCTGCTTGGTCGACATCCCGGCACGAGACCACATTACGCAAACATCGCACCACTATCGAGCCGATCCCATCAACAAGAGCTTCGAAACGGACAGCAAGGTTCAGCATCTGAGTCTCAACAGCTACGGCGACAGGAGCACCCCCGGTCACAGAAGCAACATTCCATACCGCCGAGCGGACTCACGATCACTTTTCGCGGACAGCAACCATGCTGAGCAAAATCCTTTCATACCCATTCAAATTGCCCGGTCTGTACGACATTAGGCATACAGGTCTATGAGCATAGTCTGCATCGCTTCGTATCGCGCTCCGGAGTTATCAGACCCCACCTGCTGTACACGTACCCGCAGGGAAGAGCGATTGCAAGTCTTGTGTAAGACTACGCGACTGAGAGGAGGGATACTGGAGACTGAGAGGTCATTGAGGAGTCAATAAAGTTGTGGGGGCATCGATAGTAAGGACTGGGGACTAGGTATGTGCACCAACTTTACGCTGAAGCACATCACCTGCAAGCACCACGTTTGGGTCAAGCGTATATGTCACCGAGGCGCAGAATGTACTCTGAAAACCGACATTGAAAGCAGCAAAGGTGGCTCTTGCTGGGACTGTGATCCTGGACAGGCGCCGCCTGAGGCCATTTTTGCAAACGGCAAGAAGATTGAGGTGATATGGGGCAGGGTCAATAAAACGAAGAACTCTTCAAGGGTCACCGGGGTCGACTCGAGGTAAATGACGACGTTCCAGACCCAGACTACTGATAGTATCATGCCACCCCATCTACATACATCGGCACTCTTGTGTCTCTCTAGTTCGATGTGTTTGCATGCTTATCTTAAGTCATAGGAGGTGAATGTGGAGGTTGTACACGGCCGTTTGCTCGCTTGCGCCAAGGTGTCTGCCTCTCACCCTCCTTCACTTAGCCTGTATTGATCACCCGTCACTTCTGTCACAACAAACATCTTACCAGCACTCTTCCAGCGCAAAAGCAAGTTGGATCGGACATGTCACAACGCTTCCTGATGAGTTTGTTCACGAGCTTCTTGTGAATATCCTGGACAGAAGACCTAGAGTTCCGGACATACTCGACGTCACAGGCATCGGCTCTTATATGGAAGCAGAAGAAGCAGAGAATTTGTAGTACAAAGAAGTCGCTCGGAAGCCTAGTCATGGCGACATGGTCAAAGACCAAAGAATACGCTCAGACTGCAAAAGTAGAACAAGTATCACTACCAGAGATATTTGGCGGGTATCAGAACAGAATCAGTCGAAATGCATGACTTGATCCATAAATAGTAGTCTAGCACATGTAAATTGCGTGACGGCTTGCATCCAGTACTTATCACGGCTTTGAGAACACGAAAGCGTTTCCTGTACACACTGCGTATCTAACTAAAAGCTCGCTGTTTTGAAGAAAGCTTTGTTCGATGACTGGAAGGAGGCAACAGAGCATACTGTGGGAATGCTCGAAACCGAATTTGACATGATGGAGCTGTAACTACAACGCGTCCATGGTCAGCTTTAAGCCATTTAGTCTTTGAATGCATACGATCGCGTTGTGCGGTAGGTTTAATTTGGAGAAAACATTATGTCAATGGTGCTACTGAACTTAAGGTGCTCACTGTCTATGAGCCTCTCAGACTGCCTAAACAGGATTGATGTGTTCAGGTCGGCTGTCTAGAAATGCGAACGTTTCAAGAGATCGGAGGATTCTACCTGAAATTTTGATGACCTTGTCGCTTCACAGCTATGGAATATACTTTGCGTAGCTCCAATTCGATTCCAATCAACTTCTTCCTCACCTCATCCCCAAGCTTCCTCTAAGGATGTGTAGTCCCATTCCACTTCAACCCACACCTCTCGTAACACGCCTTAGCTCCCTGCGCAAAAGCCGCCGGAATACTCCCATAAAACTCCGTGATATTCACATTGTTTAAGAACTCTGGGTATCCCAAACCAGCCTTAACCAGCTCAGGATCCTCGACAAACAAGTTTTGGCTCGTGCGGCTCACGCCCGGATCCTCGCTGCTCAACGCAGCCACAAACACAGCAGGTTCACAGTTGTCGTTGAACTCGTAGTGGATGGAGCCTTGTGGGCGGATGGTGCCTTGGTACAGGCCGATTGTGGTGAGAACGGGCTGATCGAAGCCGTCTTCAAGGACGAAGCCGGTGTGCAGGCTCTTTCCGGAGACGAGAAGAACAATTTCGGTCGCGCGATTATGGATATGGAAGGAGTCGAGACCGCCTGCGCTTCGTGTTAGCCTTCAACCAAAATGATTGGGCTTGTAGTGAGTAGAAACTTACATGGATTCAGGTACCCAATCGCCATACTGAGACCAGTGTTCAAGAGCACAGGGAAGTTTGTTGCTTGGGCCAGATATCCTTGTCCTCCAAGACCGTTTCCAGCATTGCTCGTGAAGCCCTCGGGGGTAAAGTCGAACTTGAAGTAGTCGTCTTGGTTGCCAAGGCTGTTGATGTACTTGATCTTATCGACTTCAGTGTATGTGAGCTTGATCTCATTCAGCTGCTCTTTGGTGTAACTTGGATTCAGCCGGCCGTATGTGGAGTATGGGCTGTCACCAGGTGCTGTCTGAGTTTGGCGTCTGTCGAGTGGGTTTCTAAACACGTTCTCTTTTGGAGGATTCGGGCTGGGAAGGGCGGAAGTAGTGAGAGCGAGTGATGCCGCGAGGGCAAAAATGATACTTTTGCTGTACATTGTTCAACTGTGTGGAAAACGGTAGTGCTTAGCTGTGGTTCGAGTACTTGCGATATTGCTGGAGCTGTTCTTGTGTGAATCTAGTGATTCATATATCAAAGTAACGGTACTCACATAGCCTTCACAGCTGCAGAACTATGTCGGTCTGGACCGACACATGCTACACCACAAATGCAAGAGCTTGTGGGGTTTTGTGGAGTATCTTGAAGTGGTAGCCGTGTGCTACGTGCCATTGGTTGTGTACCTGCCTTGAATACGAAGCACTAGCTGTCATTGCTCAGCGGCTGAGATCTGGAGCCGCCATGTAGTATCGCACCGACATATTGACCACCCACGCAAGCTGCATGTTAGAATACGCAAGGACCAGGCGCACAAATGTCAAACTCTGCTTCGTAGCGCACCCGTCTTCATGCATGAGGGACGCGGGGTACTTTTTTGTAAGGCCGGGTATATCCTGCAGGTGAAACATTGGATATAGCCGACTGCAACTGATGAAGATCGTGAGATTGAAGCCTTTGGCCCGAGTGGAAGACGGAAAGACGTTACGAGGCGGGCCGTTACCTGGGGAAGTGGGGAAGCGGAGTTGCTGCCGCCGTGAACGATGGTTGGTCTGCACGTTGACTTACGAACCTCATTCTTCCGTTGCTGAGTGCTAGATTCCATTAACTTACCTGCTAAATCCCTCACTACCTAATGAGTACTTATTTTTTCCATTGGGCATCAGATTAGACCGCTGCTGTTTTGTGGTCCGACCTTCGTGAACGGAGCTGTCCTTGGTAGCAAAGACATCTTGAAAGAGCTGGTGAATACTCGATATTTTTTATAGCAGCCTTTCTTTGTCGGACACCTGTTATAAATCTCGAGATCTGTCTCGGTTAGAATTGCGCTAACCTCCGCCGTGTGAAAACACTGTGGTACAGGCGAAGGCCTCGACCTCCACGCAGCTCAAGTGATTTAACACGGGGTACTGGAGGTGCTTTTGCTTTACGGCCATACCATGAGTGAATGTAAAAAACAGTCAACAGACTGCAATAGCGCCGCCCTTCACGCTATCTGCATACGCGAAAGTCCGATGAACCTGCGTAATGCAACGTATTCGATGTAATCAGATAATAACATGGTTTCGGATGTGACTTCAAGAGTCCTTTTCTTGTTTGGGACTGAACCGTAGCTTTAGCACACTCGTCTTATAGGCAAGTTTGATAAACGATTCTACTGTCGACACAAAGATAGTCGTCAGAGTCTGGTCTTCGAACTCAGGTAACTTATGATCCCAAAGGCTTGTCATGGGACTGAGATGTTTGACATATATCCAGCGTGCCTGCAGAATACAAAGGTAACCAGAGACAGGACGAGTGTGTGTAGGAAGGAGGAGGTAGCGATGGAATGTTCCTTGGACATCAAACGAAGATTCCGAATTCGATCACTGAGGTTAACAATGTATGTCTTCTACTTACGTCGCTACCATTGGTTGCCTTCACTTTACATACTATGACTCGATATACCAAGGCCAGCAACCTACCTCATAAAGGCTAACCGGTCCATGGCATTAGACTTCCATCATACGCTTGTTGAGATGACTTGTATATGACCGGGGGCCTGATGCCCACGCAGAGCAGTGGGCAGTTATTTCAAACGCAACTGAGAACACAAAGGTGTTCTCAGTTGCGTTTGAAATAATGACACGAGCCTGAAGACCGTGATAGCGGTACAGCTCGTCAATCAATGGCCGATTGGGGAGATGTGTACATGTTGAGGCTCTCAGTGAGCACGATCCTATTTCTAGCATAACACCAATGAGCAGTGTACGCTGATGTTTTCAGCATCTGCTCGATGGCAAAGCGATCAAGCTTCACAGCTTCAAAAGGAACGAAGAGGTTCTCCTCTGGTAGCCAGGAACGAGCTCTTACACTCCCCCGTGGTAGATTCCACGGAATCGCAGGCTGACCAAGTTGAGCTGACTGGCGAAGTCTGATCAGATATCTCAAGATCGTTGAATTCAGTCGAAGCTCATCGCAGAATGCAATGAGATGATGGTGAGAAGTATATGTGTTATCATTGACAACGAGATTGTCATATCACCTTACTATGATAGTAACATAGTGTAGGCAGCCACCAAGTCGAGCTGTGGTTCGCTCGAGGCAGAGCAGAGCGAGATGGTCAAGGAAGCAGTCGGCTGGTTCCGTTGTGTCTCGTGAAAGGCGATGTGAGGCGAGCCCCAACGTCGGGCATTCTCGTAGATTGCAGTGAGCCGAGTAGCAACCCGGTGGCTCCCTTGACAGCCCGCCGCACAAAAGAACACGGTGATTTTATATGGTCAATCTCCAATCATTAGTTTGAGATCCCTCCTCAATGCGAGTAAAAGCTTGAATACCGGTCATTTGAAACCACGTTTGCTCGCCACAACTTCCTTGTCATATTTGGTGGCGTTATCCGTGACCTCGCCTTTCATTATTCTAGCGTCAAGTGGGTATGGGGACCTTGTTTTCTCTGTGACGCATACACCTTGTCCTCTTCTCCTTGTAACAGTGTCCTGAGCGGCTCCTCGCGACTATTCGGTGGAAACTGCGATGCTGACGTCTCGTCTGTCAACGAGTTCGACGTGTACTGACGACGTTGTAGTAGATTGTAGCGCGGTGTCAGAGTGGCGTATGTACTAAAGCGGCGACGATGATCTCTGGAGCCGTAGATGGAGGCTCTGGGCCGTGGAGCCGGAGTGTCCGAATGGCAATAGTCTCTTCCCCTTGGCATGTTGAGGAGGTGAGCCTGCGCTTGACATCGCGTGAATTGTTTCTGGAAGGAGACGCGTGGGTCATTCTTCTCGACGACCCAGGAATCTGGATTCAAGTATATGGTGTTGCGGCTAGGGACAGTGAGGCTTGCTATTAGTGAGTTTGCCGCGCTTCAAGGTGGTGGGTCCGACTGCCAAAACTCTTAGTGATTCTAAGCTCATACTCCTGTGATCTGCACAGACCCGCATAAAGACCAAGTGACAAGGTCAAGCGACACCGTTCTTGCCAACTACCTCAAGTCCGAGTCGCTGCCAAGATGGGTGAAATTCCGGGTTGCGTTGGACCCAAATTGTGAGCAGGTATCCATCGTCTTGAGTCCACACGGCAAGGTTCAGATGAAGAAGTGGAGAAGTACGGATCCACTGTGCAAGGCTGCACGGCGTTCGAGAGCGGAGAATCTGATGCTGTCCAGACCGACGACAATGTGCTGTGTCCTGGATGATGCTCGCGGAGGTGTGGCAAGGTCTCCACCGAAGGCTAGGGCGGTGTCTTGAATTCCGGTGCTCCGAATATCTGGGGCTGAATCTCATCAGGCCTCCGACCATTGCGACACTCCGATCTGAGCTCTTTGCCAGACTCCTTTCCACTGTGCTTTCAGTCTCAGCATTTCTAGTTTAGGCGATTTCCACGGAGCTGTATCCATTCGCCGATAGTCGGCCACGAACGTAATTGCTGTGGCTTGAACGTGCTCGCCACAGTTGCCGTAGGCTACCTATCATGACGATGAACTGCACTAGGGTGTCTTACAGCACACAAACACAGCAGAGACTTGTGAGGGTTAATGAAGAGGGTTGAGGGATGGATCAAGTGTCTTCGACGGCGCAGTCCCTTCCGGTGTTCGATATTGATCATTGCGGAGTGAGTAATTACGGATGGGTCGACTCGGGTGTTTCGCAAGAGACCAGAGCCGCCTGTGGAACAGTAAGTCGAGATGGATCACTGTCGCACTGTACAATCTAGCTGCTAAGCTCAGAGATCCGATGGCCGTTTCAAGCGTCCGCTTCAGCTGCTGGCCTGAGTTACGACGGCACACGACCGTTGCCACGTGCGGCATGCTACAAGGTCAGACGCATTTGCGGACGCGCTTACCGGTGACCGTTGGGCCAATGGCACAGTGGGAGTCAGTATGCTGCGTGAATGGCGTACGGAAGTTTCGTTGTCGTTGCGCTTCTAGGTAGATTTCCAAACCGTGCTGGCCGTGCCAGCCTAAAAATCAGGAGATGCGGTCGATGATGTGTAGCTGCTTAGCTTGGTCTGAGAGCGCTTCTCGGGTGCCCATTCATTCCAATCAAACCATCGGCCAGCAATTGACTGATTCCCACTCAGGAGACCTGCTTGTCAATGCACCCAGAAGGGTGAGCAAGGCGGCTATGAGGTGCTCAGACGGGTCATATGCAGTCAAGCGCATACTGAGAAGGGGACTCCGTTATCGCCAATGTTACCTTGGCCAATGCCTCGGACTTGCGCTCGTCACGCATTAGATGCTACTGAATCAAAACGATGCAAATGACGTTGTTGGGGAGACTGATCGACCAAGTTGTTCAGCAAAAGGACAGAATTGTAAGATGGAGCTAGTGATGGTGTGAGCGGTGACGTTACCACAGCTGCTCGCGCATCCGATTCACATCGATCGCAGCGCATTCTTGATGGCCTGCGTTCATTGGTTTGGCTGCAGGATGGAGTGACGTGAGGGGGTCTAGCAGGCACCACGCACGCTCCTTGGCCGTGTTTCTTCCTTCGTCGTGCTCACCTACGCATAGCAGGTGTGACGACGCAAGCGACGACTCAAGCGACTTGACGCCGTCTGTCGATTTGCACACTGATTCTAATTCAATGTCAACGTCGCGGCTGGCAGCCGTCTTGGCAAACAGATGTCTGGTTGCTGGTGAGACGGCCGGTCTTCGGTGGAATGGGTGCATAGCAATAGCTTCTAGGCAGATTCGACAGCAACGGGACGGAAAGCCATGTAGAAAATATCGCGACAGTTGAAACGGCTCTGACTCAGAAGGTGATGGCGCTGGAGGAGGTTAGAAGCAGGGCTGCTTTCGTCGCTGCGCTCTATTCTTAGCCCGGTGCACAGACGCCCAATCTCCACCGGGACTGAACGACTTCTGACCGGCACACGGCATAGCAGCGCGACATGCGACCGGACTTGGCGACCCAGCGCCCAAGCTCGCACCGCACCCGCGCGCACACGCCGACACTACTGTGGTACGTTCGCCAGCGGCCATGCTGCGATCGCCTGTCTATCATATCCAAAGCCGGAGCCCTGGGAGCTGAGGCTGGTGCTGCTCGCCTCACGTGCAGACGCCTCTGATGTGCTCGCGCTGCGCTGGCTCCCTGCCCAGTGGCTGCGCTGGGGTGCCACGCCAGACAACGTTGTATTCGGAGACTAAATCCTTCACGATGGAGTAGACGGCGAGGCTTCTGGTGACACTGCAGCCCTGATTCGTGCGTGCATGCGCTGACAGGGGCGTGAACATGCGTAAACGAGTTATCCCAAGCGAATATGCTCTTCTGACTGAAGCTTTTCTTCCAGAAGACCAACCCCGGTAAGCCGCAGAGGAGACCAGCGCTAGCGTAGGGCCTGCACCACTCACCCGCCCCAAGGCTCACTCGAGCGCCCACACTTGTGAATGGGTTATGCACCTTCTCAACCGGGAGGCAGCAGCCTTGGAGCGGTAACGAGTTGAGAGGCCAGCGCGACAAGCGTTAGCCGACCAACCCACTTGGATCATCGCACCTAGCTCTGCTGCTATTTATCGAGTACATGCAATCTGGCTGAGATGATGCTCACCTCTCAGACCTACAAGTGCTGAAGCTTCTGTCTGCGCCCCAGATCTGCAGTGGCCTGCCTCCATCATCTTGCTAGCTGTTCTCCGTCCGTTTCTATCTTGGTGCCACTAACGCTCAATCTTACGGACCCATCTTGCACCAGCCATTGCAAGACATCACAAACACCGCCACTACCGGCCACTTGCTGCGACAAGCCCAAGGGCCTCAGCCTTATTTTGCGGAGAGGCCCCTGAAACGCCCACAGACTAGAGCCCTACATCCCGGACTAGCTGCTGGGAATCCGCTTCCCTGTATACTGGGTCTGTGCTAGGGACTCGACCGTTCTCACTTCACCAGGATTCCCGTCTGCACGCACTGGCCCTCTCTCACACGACATTCCATCCCACATATACTTCGGTTGGCGACCATCTTAAGACCGACATCTCTCCTCATCCCGTGCTGTCACAACCCACCTTCAACAACCCTCCTCTCAATTCCCACCCAAGCCGCTTACATGATCATGTCATACTACTCACCGGAAGTGGATATGGTTCTACTTGCACCAGAAGACAACATGGGCGCCATGTCCCCATTTACCACATGCCAGTCGCCCCCGAACATCATGTACTCGTCGCCGCCGCTCCACCAAATGACACATGCTATTCCAACAACTCTTTCCAGCAATGGACCCATCTACACACAACCACAGTACAGGCCGGTCATGAACTCACCGTACCATCAACACAGTCCGTGGCAGTCTCAGGCAATGCCACTGCCACCAGTGTCGACATACTCGTACCCTCCCTTCACAGACATGACAGCCGGTCCTGTCCTGGCGCCCGACACAAACCTCCTATCCCAATCTTTCGCAGGCCCACGAACATCTAGGTCACACTCGGCCTCGTCTTCTGGTGGACATGGGCTCGCATCGAATGCGCCATCAGAGAGAACACCACCCCGCTCTTTGTCTCCAAGCTCCCCGGACCTTCGAGCTTACGGCTTTCCCAATAAGAACGGAACTTGGTCGTGCGCCTACCCCGGTTGCACATCAAGAGCGGTATTCACTCGAGGTTGCGACCTTCGCAAACACCACAAGAGACACAGCAAGAATTTCTTTTGCAGGCATGCAGAATGCCCTCAAGCTACTGGCGGAGGCTTCTCGAGCAAGAAGGATTTAGCACGACACGAGGCGAAGCACAACCCCGGTGTTCTGTGCGACTGGGCCGGGTGCGACAGGGTTTTCAGTCGCGTCGACAACATGGTATGACACGAGCATTTCCTTCATTCGGAAAGAAACCACGCTAACCACGTTGCACAGAGAGACCACGTTAAAAGGATACATCACAAAGCTTCTCGAAAGTCATCGGCGACGGCATAGTGCAGTCTTGACCGCAATACTGTCCGACCGCAGTGCCTCTTACATCTTCATTTCGACTGATTGACTGAACTATTCACACCGAATTAGCCCAGCCGTTCCTGCATAGATGTCGCTCAGCTGCCTTTCTCGACCTCACAATGACCGTCACGCATTGTAGCTGGTCTACCGCCCTATTACGATTCAAGATACCCTCGCTTTACATCATTCAACATTCGCTCGATTGTATACCCGCAGTCGCCGGCTGGCTGCACTTTTCTTGCATTTGCATACATGGCGTTCGCATCATTTTTGTGGAGATGTTATACATCCATTACATTGGTAGACTCTGTTGGGACAAGATGAGGATGGGTGCATATGGCGGCGCTGTTGCCTAGATTAGCTAGTCCAAAGTCCTGCTGTTCCACTCTCTGTTCAGTCGCTCCCGATATCGATTTTCATCTCATTTCCCCTTTCACGGTGCTCACAGATCAACAACATCATATCTCTCAGCAAGAACAAATCTTGGAATGCTCTCAGCCATGACGATGCCCTTCCAACCGGCATTCGCAAGGTCAAGATCCATGCCGAAACCAACCATGCCGAACGACCTATTCCGCTATTGGTCTTTGGTGTAAGACCCGCAACGCACTAGTTGGGGGCCTTATTTCCACGGAACAAGGCTGACTTTGACATGGGCTCCACCCGACACCTGAATGGTCGAGACCCTGCAATTGCCATGCTCCAAGTGGAGAGCTTCCTAGCGAATCACAATACCGGCTGGTATTTCCGCGGTGCCTGCATGTCGCTGCGTGCTGCTCCGTCAAGGCTCACCGGTTTGGGTGGTCCAAGCAGAAATGCTCTGCAAACCAAGGGGACCGCCGGCCCGCCCGCCATCATACGAGAACACACAGACGCGCGCACAAGCGCTTGCCGCTTGAAGCAGGTCTTTGTATCGAGCTTCGTGGAGGAGTCTCCCTCGGTGGATACAGCTGCCACCACGGATCAAGGGCAGTGCACCTGATTGTGGTGGCTATGGACCATGGTTTGTTTTGAGTTAAGACAGCAGCACAACAACACAGTCAGATCTACTCCGCACCGCATCGGAAGGAGTATTACGTTGGACCAGGTCCAATGGGTCGCTTTGTTGCATGCATGGCGAACGCCCAAACGGGTCCATCCCGCGAAACTGTGCCACGCGCTGCAGAGCACTCGAGATGAATAGCCAATGTGCTTTTCTTTGTTGCATCGGGACTAACTATTCTGCACACCGAGGTGGCTGGGCACCAGTTCAGTACTGAGGAGATGTGTAATGCACAACTACATCATACTACATCATAGTCGGCCAGCGACCTATTGCACCTCTCGCGAGCAACTGTAAAGCGGCATGGTCATGCAGACGGTTTTAGATTTAAGCTCGACGGCGTCGGTGCCGGGCGGGAATCCTGCAATCGTGGTGATTGCGCCGTTAACGCGGCCCTCGGCGGCCGACAATTCACAGGCGAAGTCGCAAGGGCTAAAAACCCGTACGAGTGGTAAGCTACGCCGTGTATGCCTCAATAGGTATCATGCTGCGAGATTCACCTCTCACGAAGATATTTTTCGGGTACCCCACGTGCATTTGAAAGACGGCGGAAATCCCCAACCACCTGAGGTTACAGCTGTCAGATATTGTATCCAAGTGCCTGCATCATGCACGCTGTCGCTCGACAGTCACTCATCCGCCCCAGGGGCTGTGGCTTGCTCGTGACTTACCAACTCGGCAATCTAAGCGTTAGTGGTGAAATAGTGTAGCCTATCTTAGGGCCCATCATACAGCACCCACTCCTCCCCCACTTTGCGCAGTCCCCTTCCACCACCCTAGGCGCCTCTATCCTAGCCCCCATGGCAGGATGTAGTTTCCAAAACCCTACACCAGAACCAGCAATGACCCCTGTGTCATTCTCGATTCTGAATGCAGGGTGCAACTCTCCATGAGCTTGGGCCGGCCGTCTAACAGTATTGGGAAGCGATTGCGATTTCCTGGGTCTTCCATGTGAAGGTCATCACCAACGGAGTGACATGACGTGCATAAGCAACATGTACCACACGCACGCAGGATGACCTACCAGGAATTTCGTTCGTCTCATCGCTGCAAGACAGCCATCAAGGCCTGCATTGCCTGCTACTAAATTCCGAGTGCAACCGCTCCTCGGAGCTGCGTTCTGCACACACTTCTCAACAGCCACTGAACTCCACAATTCTTCAGTGTTTCGCTACCTGACAATTCTCCTTATCACGCAATGTGCGGGACCGAAACATACACAAGACTATTTCTCCACGACTCACATCTAAACCCGGTGGCTTTTACACCCGCATTGAGCTGGCGCGTGAATCCTTCCATCGCTTCGTCGCTCTGGAACCACTGAGAGACATCGAACGACAACTGACTCAAAAACAGCGTGGTGCAATATTGAAGCTCCACAGTCTGTTGTCTAGCAGCCTTAGCCACAGCATTGAAACCTGACAGACGGCACGAGACGGCACAGAGCGAGCGGGCGCCGGGACAGTTCTTTGTTGTGATGGAAACTAAAGCGGAATTAATCGTCACATCCATCGCACAGGCTGCTCTATCCGATCAGAGCCGATGAACCCTTCTCGAGGCGAGGTGCACAGAACTCTATCATGTCCCTCCGACAACGCTCTGGATTTCCTTCGCATGAATTTCTCTTTCCGCCCTTGCGCTCTTTTGCAATGCTCGGCTCCGGCGCGCTTGCGTGCGGCACAGGCGCCGATGCACATGGCAGTGCCTTAGCGCTTGACGCGCTCCTGAACGAAATCCCGGAGCGTTCTTCACTGGACGTGTACCCGCTCGTACAACTCAATCGGTCCGACACCACCAGACAGCAACACTTGGTACTGCGGATGTTTGCTCGCGTGTTCGCAGTGCACAAGAACGCG
>JUDZ01009685.1:0-43703 GCA_000812845.1 Stagonosporopsis tanaceti | reverse complement strand
CCCAACTGGAACCTCAGTGACAATGACAGTGCCTGCCACTACTCCTGAGGCTGGAATAGTAGAAGTACCCGCTGTAGGGCCGGCAACTGTAGTGGTGATCGTCTCCAGCAGCTGTATCAAAGGTCAGCCAGGTCCAACACCACTTGAAATCTTCTCATTCCCATGAATCTGGTGTGAAGGAAACTTACAGCGAGGGATGAGAATACACTCAAACGGCCTACGCCACCACATTCCTCGTTGGTACCATCACAGACGGAATTGCACTCGTCAGGAGTGAATATCGGATTTCCGTTGAAGAAATCAGTGCAGTAGCAATCTGCGGCGTTTGCAATGGCGAAGTAACTATACGGTCCACCATTTTGTGGGTCCTGGCAGGCCGCGGCACAGTTATCCTGGGTCAAAACCGCTACGGTCACGGGCCCTACGTCGACGATTTGGGTTTCGGCCGGGTCAAGTAAACCGTAACATGCGACATAGTCTCCGTTTACGGGATCACGAGTCGGTATGTTTACGTCCTATTTGCATATCAGCAAGCAGCTCCAAGGCAGTGTATATAACACAATGGCTCTGTGCTCAAATGCTCTGTGCTCTCCTGGATAACATGATGCTACTGTTAGTGGACCATCTGTTCGGCCGTCCTGTTCAAGTTTGCTAGTATTGCCGGTTAGTATCAATCTGGGGTTAGTAAATCCTCGACCGCGGTGGTGGTTACTCGTATCGAATCGACAACAGCTAATCTCCGTCCAAAACGAGCGATGGGATAGGCTTCTTGAGATTTGGAAGGGTCGCGAGCCGCAACATTTTATACGCTCAGAGCTCTGCTGTGGCGATCGTGTTTGGGAATGGAATGCAAGTAGAGTGTCCCGTTACTGGGTGGAGCCTAGGGGGTATGCGGAATGTAAGTATTGCATCTCGGCGATGCGTCATGCACTCCTTGCCTTGCATCCGCTTCTCCTTTATAGTGTCGAGTTTATGCACAATTAGTGCTCGGCTGTGACGATTTGCGTAGTTTCTGGTTGTAAGGTGCCCACGATTCATTTGGACCTCATTGTGATGTTCGTTTCGGTTAGGTTTTCGAGGTTGCGCAAATCCCCATACTCTAAACATTGACAAGTCATTATGAAGTCTCCAAAGTGCTTTCTGCTCTCGTTCGCGTAATGTCACGAGTACGGAGCAGATCTGAGGCCGATAAAACCGAGGAAGTGTGCGAGGACTACATTGTGAGGTTATACGAGAAGACTTAGCCTAGCATATGATTTGAAGAGTTGCTGGACATGCTAGATAGTGCTGGTCTCCTAAAGGTCAAACAGGACTCGATTGGCCTTCGACGCAGATCTTTTGTGCAGTACTGCACCTTAAGTGCAGATTGTCTGAGCTGTCACCCAACCAAACACCGTAATCTCCAGTAACTGCGGGTATAATCCAATTTTGGGAGACCACATCCCACACACTCAAGTCCTTTCTTGTCAGTCGCAGACTAAGTGTTCGACTGGCACCTGGCTGAATTGTGTTGGTCTTTTCGAAATCGCGGAGTTGGATGACTGGCGTATCAAAAGGAACGCCTTGCGGAAATTGAACATAAAGTTGAGCAACCGCTTTTCCGGCTTTTGCCCCGGTATTGGTCACTGTCACCGATATGTCATACGCCACATCAAAAAGAGCAGGGTTTCCTCCCTAGATACAGGTAGCAAGGTCAGCGTCTGCAGCACGTGTACAAATGCGTCAGCATTCTTACCTGTGCGCCACCCGCGGCAGGTCCTAACTTCTGCACATTAGAGTAGCCTACAGGGTACGGGTACTTTGTCGAAGAGTTAGCTGCACCTGCAGCAGCGTCCGCATCCTGCTTCTCCAGCCATGAGTAGAGGTACCGCCAGATGCGATTAAAGTTTGCCGGCCAGTAAGCCTCAGATGCGGGTGGAATTGCCGTTGAGTATTTGGGGGTTGCGCCCTTGGCAGGTCGCGTTGGTGGCTCGGATGTCAGTGGTGTGACCACATTGATGGAAGCGTCGGAAAAAGAGAATGATGTATAACTCAATCCATGCCCGAAAGCGTACCTCGGTTTGATGTTTTCTTTGTTAAAGTGCCTATAATCAACATACAGACCTTCTGTATGCGTGTCTTGCGGCTGACCGAGCTGGTATCCAACTAGATTAACCGAAGCAGGGTAGTCGTCCTCGGTCTTTGGGAGCGTATACGGAAGATGCCCTGATGGTGATACGTCACCAAACAGTACGTCCGTCAGAGACTTGCCAGCTTCTTGTCCGGGAAGATGAGCGAAGAGCACAGCTTTGACGGCTGGCAGATCGTGCCATGCTTCCATGACTATTGGACCAACCGTGTGCACCACCACCACAACATTCGAGTATGCAGCAGCAACGTCCTGAATCAGCTTGTCACCATTGTGCCAAAGGTTTAGATTTGCCGATGTACGATCTCCAGGGTTGCCTTCCACTGTGATGTAGTTCTCTCCAGAGTCAGCTGTAACAAAGACAACAGCAGTATCGTTTGAACTTGGGTTCGTGTTAGAGGGGAACGAATCACTGTTGAAAAATTGGTAATTCGATCCTCGGGACTTTAAGCCATCGATGGGAGAGTCCATATACGGGTATCGGGCGGACCCGCTACCCCAGCCCTGAACACCATATTAGGACTTCCATGCCATGTACAGAGGGAATGTATACTCACCATGCCAAGCGTGCCCTTGTTACACCCCTGATCAGCACAAGAATTGATCCCATCTGGATTCTTCTCTGCATCTGTACCGAAGACCTTCAGACTTGCACTGCGAGGAAGCGGCAAGATATTGTCTTGGTTCTTCAGCAAGGTAATAGCATCTCTCGCAACCTCCCTTGCAATTTCTGCGTGAGTTCCTTGTACATTCACGAACTCATTTACCACTCCTCTTGGGGAAAGTAGTGCTCCAGGATACAGCGGTCCCTCGGCATCTTGGGTGTTTGTGTCAAAATTAGGCCGCGGGTAGTTTCGGTCCTGGCCCATCTGAAAATATGCGGCCAGTATCCGAGTAACAGCATCATTCAGGCGATCCACTGGGACAGATCCGTTCAGAATAGCGCGGCTGTAGTCATACATCCAGTAGGAGTTTCCAAGTAGCGGTATCTCGTTTCGATCACCGGGCATCGACATGTCGAGTCCCGCCAGTGCTGACGATACACCTGAGATTTGGGCCAACCAATCGGTCATGACAAAACCTTGGAAGCCAAGCTCGTCTTTGAGAAGTCCGTTGATCAAATAACTGTTCTGCGCGGAGGCCGAGCCATTGACCTGTAGGTGTTAGGTAGACAGACAACGTGTTTGTAGTGTTGACTCACAGCATTGTAAGCAATCATGACAGACCCAACTCCACTGCGAACGCCTTCCGCGAAAGGCCAGAGATACAACTCGTGCATCGTTCTGTCGTCCAAGTTTGAAGAGATACCAGGTTTGACAAGACTGTACATTCTGTACATCTCTTGTTCATTAGCGACCAGATGCTTGATAGTTGCAATAACTCCAACGCTTTGCACTCCCTCGATGGTAAGTGCTCCTCCGAACGCTTGAAGGACAGGATCTGAGCCAAAGCCTTCCCAATCTGAAGCACTACGTTAGAGATTAGTGCACAACAGTGAGATATCCGCTTACTTCTTCCACCGCGAGGCTTTCGTCCCAAAGCACCCACGCTTGGGCCTAGGTGAATGTTCACGCCTTTACCACGGAATTCCTCTCCGATCGCAATACCACGGCGACGCATCAGGTCTTTGTCCCAAGTCGCGCCCACGGTGATCTATATCGAGCAATTATCAGCGCCGTAGAGTCTCGAGTGAGTCAGTACATGGCTTACCCCTGGCGGAAAGGCGGTGTTGTGGTCGGTATTGCTGCGCACACGACTCAGGGAATAGATATACGACGTTGAATACATTAACTCACCGGACTCCAAGAGGTCCGTCTTGTAGGCAGAGCTGAGGGATTCCAACTCTCGGCGCGCTGCCCGTATTGCCAACGCATCGGCCCATGAATATTCCGGTGCCTGACGTGACGTTGGTCTTCTCAGCGAGGGTCATATTGCTGACAAGAAGTGCGGCCTTGCGATAGCTTTCACTCCAGTCTGACACCCATCCTCCATGAGGCGCTGCTTTGAATCAGATAACATCCCGCCACGTATGCGTGTAGAGCGACTTGGACTTACCCGGATAATAAGGATTTGCGACATATCCTCGCGGTACTGGGTCCCGCGTATCTAAGACTGCACCCGCGGCAAGTGACGAAAATGAGAAAAGAACAACCGACCGCATGTCGATAGATCACACAAAATTCGTGACTTCAATCGGTTGTGGCGCCTGTCAGTCGGCGGAGACAGGACCAAAGTACCTGTGCCTTTAATACTCAAAGCAAGAAACAGCAACCCAAGATCATGTTATCGGTTTTTACCCCATAAGGAGATAATGCTAGTCATATTACCTGTAAACTCAGATTACGATGTGCAGCAGGCGGACGTGAGGTATGTTTTCAGCCACACGGCCCGAAGGATAGAGTGCGGTGTCCGAACCGAGCAGGTGCAGCTCTTGGTTAGGTCATGCGACAAAAGCCGTTGACCAACAAGAGTTAGAGCAGACCCATGTTTGTGAAAATCTGCCTGCTCTTATGACGGTCTCGGGGAGTTCAGAGGCTCGGCTCCAGCCATGGATGGTATGTAAACGCCCCTGCAGTAGCCGACGAAATGTAGCGATGTTGATGCGTCTGCATGGACGAGTGCATGTGCAGTATCGGTCGCGAAACTCCTTTGGACGGCGCTGCCCCGTGGGGCGCAATCACAGGTACACTGCATTACCGTATTTTCAAAGCGGAGCGTCCGGCCATTTTCTCTGAGTGCTACATCTCTTTGTAATGGTCCATCACCTCGGCTGCACTAGTGCTTCCCCTTTACAGTATGCGTGCTGCCCATTAATTGCAATGGCCGGGCCGGTCGATACCCGCTCTCTATGCAATGCGATATAGGCAGTCTGTGTATGCAGACGTATTGACTGGAGCTTTGCAAAGTGAGTACGTCGAGCCAATACTACTAGGTAACAATTGAACCCATCAGCACATCGTAGCTACCTGAGAACAATCTAGTTAAGGGCTGTTGATTTTGGCAATGTTCATGTATCTCTCTGATTACTGTACTACGATGTCTGAAAATCGAGAGTGTTTGCCTCTTTGGATGCAACCACTGATGTCTGATGAATGTATGACGGAGACGTTGACGTCAGCGTCTCCCGTTCGTTCGCAATCAACTTTGACTCCCGAACGGCTTTGCTGATCCTCAAGTATTACACAAAACTGCACATCATGTCTCGACAAAGCTACACAGCGTTCCAAAAACATCTGTTGTTCTTCTCGACACCCACAAACCCACCAAGACTCACCTTCGTTTCCGCATTGAAAGCCGCATGTGCGCTCGGACTTGACCTTCCAGTCTCAGTAATCCTAAGTCTGGGTCTTAAGCTGTTGTACACGCCGTTCAGCCTCACAGGAGTCGATATAGTCGACATTCCACAATCCTCGCACCGCAGCCAGCTCAGCAGCGTCACGCTGCCAACAGCCAAGAAGGAGTTTGCATGCTCCGAGCTACTTCGATTGTTGGATCAGGAGCGTTACCCGGGGTTTGTGAAGCACAAGATCGATCAAGGCCATCTGGTTGGTTTCTTCTCAATGGCTGCAAACACGCGTACACACACGGTCAGTAGAGACGATGTCGAGCGTTTCCAACAAGGAGAGTGGGAAGCACCAGTCGCAGAGCGAAGACGCAATTCAGACGAGATCCTGCCGCTATGGAGAGGAGGGCCGATATGGAAAGGAGGTCATAGCTGGGCTGTTGATAAGCTGCTCGGTGTGAGAGTATACAAATCGAAGAACGAATGAAGGAGGCTGTGCATTGTGCTTCCAGCAAGCAGGCACATACTGCAGTGCAATATCAATTGCCTTAATGTATAATGTATACGGATACAATGTTGCAAGCATCTTTAAAGCGTGGCTGATCTTGAAAGTGCAAAGGGCCCACAATTAACACACGAACGCGTCGCGCTTGCCTCGGCCGCTTTGTAAAGCGCGACTTGTGTAGTGTCCCGGATCACTCGCCTCAGCACACTCAGTCACAACTCTTTGCTTTGAGGCTACGAATATGGTCCGTGGAGTTGAAGGAAACGAAATGTCCACACCTCGTCCTTCACAAAAAAAGCAGCTGCCATCGGGCTCACAATCGGCGAAGAACCAGAAGTCCATCCTCGGCTTCTTTCAAAAGAAGTCAACGAATTCACCAAGTCCGGCCCCGTCTCACCCTACACCTGTGAAGCAAACACCCACGCCCACATTATCGAAAAAGTCCTTCTCTCGCCCGCCTCCATCCCTCACGCCAGTCCCTAGCAGCGATGCACCCGAGCCATCGAGTCCAATACGGCCGGGCGATGAAGATACCCCCATAGCTGGACCGAACAAGGAAAATGGTCTGCTGCCACGCATCTATACACCAGGAGCCGAAACTGATCAAATTGCATCAGAGGTCGCAGGTGTTGCTCTTAGCAGCCCATCACGCAAGGTACGCAAGCCGGCCATGCCGCGATGGTTAGGAGTTGACTCGGTGCACAGGGTAGAAAACCAGTCAACTATGCCGAATCTGACGAGGACGAGGACGATGTTCTTGGACCAATCGCGAACAGCTCGAGAGCAAGGGCAACAAAACGGCGAAGGGTGAGCGTTGACGACGACTCAGACGACGAGTTCGGCTTAGACGCTGCGACACAGCAAGCTATGGTTGAAGATGGTATGCCTGAGAGCTATATGCTTCCATGACGGATGACGTATAACGCATTTCTGACATGATCGACAGATCTTGACGATTTCATCGCCCCGGATGATTCTGAAGATGAAGTCATTACGAAGAAGCGCAAGCGACCAATTTCGTCCAAGCCAAGCACAAAGGCCACACCAGCATCTTCACCTCCACCAGTCCATGTTTACAAGGACGAGACAGACGAAGCAGATATTGCCATGACTGGCACCTCAACGGCCCAGCAGTGGGTGTACGACCCCGAGAATCCAATGCAACCGAAGGCTCGCCCAGCCACACAGGACACAAAGAAGAAGCCCAAGCTGAAGGAGAGGCCATCTGCTTCCGAGCCAGAGAAGCGCTATCCCTGGCTAGCGAATATGCAAGATGCTGACAGAAATCCGGCCGATCACCCTGACTACGACCCGCGTACATTATATATCCCGCCTCAAGCCTGGAACAACTTCTCGCCGTTCGAAAAACAATACTGGGAAATCAAGTGCAAGTTCTGGGACTCAATCGTGTTCTTCAAAAAGGGCAAGTTTTATGAGCTCTACGAGAAAGATGCATCAGTAGGCCACCAGCTCTTTGACCTCAAGCTAACTGACCGGGTCAACATGAGAATGGTCGGTGTTCCCGAAGCCTCACTAGATATGTGGGCCAGTCAATTCGTTGCAAAAGGCTTCAAAGTTGCCCGTGTCGATCAAATGGAATCAGCCCTGGGCAAAGAGATGCGTGAGCGCGACAGCGATAAGAAGGTAGCCAAAAAAGCGGACAAAGTTATCCGGCGAGAACTGGCTTCTGTCCTTACGTCTGGTACCCTTGTGGATACCGGCATGCTTCAAGACGAGATGTCGACCTACTGTATGGCAGTAAAAGAAGTCGAACGTGACAATCTCCCCGCGTTTGGCGTCGCCTTCGTCGATACAGCAACCGCTCAGTTCCAGCTGTGCGAGTTCACCGATGATGTCGACTTGACCAAATTTGAAACACTCATTGCACAAATGCGGCCGGGTGAACTACTCATCGAAAAATCTTGCATCTCCGCCAAAGCCTTGCGGATTCTCAAGAACAACACTTCGCCGACGACCCTCTGGAATTGGCTGAAGCCGAACAAGGAGTTTTGGCCTGCAGACATAACAATGCGCGAGATCGAAGTCAACAACTATTTCGAATCACCAACAGAAGACAACATCACAGCTTGGCCACCGGTACTCCGCGAAGCACGAGAACAAGAGTTGGTGATGTCAGCTTTTGGTGCTCTTCTACAATACCTGCGCACTCTCAAGATTGAGCGCGAACTCGTGACATTAGGCAACTTTCAATGGTACGATCCCATCCGAAAAGCCACAAGCCTGGTTCTCGATGGTCAGAGCCTGATCAACCTCGAGATATTTGCCAACACCTTTGATGGCTCGGCCGAGGGCACGCTATTTGCCATGTTGAATCGTTGCATCACCCCATTCGGCAAGCGGTTACTGCGGCAGTGGGTGTGTCACCCCCTAGCGGATGCCACGAAGATCAATGCTCGCCTCGATGCCGTCGACGCGTTGAATGCCGATTCTACAATCATGGATAACTTCGGTTCCTCGCTTAGCAAGCTGCCTGATCTTGAACGACTCATCTCGCGTGTCCATGCCGGTCGCTGCAGAGCCCAGGACTTTCTCAAGGTCCTTGAAGGCTTTGAGCAGATTGAATACACTGTCAGTCTGCTCAGGCAATTTGACGACGGTGAGGGTGTCATTGGACAACTGATTGCTTCGATGCCTGACCTTGCTGGCGCGCTGGATCAGTGGAAGACAGCATTCGACCGCAGTAAAGCAAGGACAGACGGTACACTGGTGCCTACGCTCGGTGTCGAGGAAGACTACGATGAGAGTCAGAAGGCTATCGACGAATGTCTCAGCAACCTCGAAACGCTACTGAAGAAAGTCCGCAAGGATCTTGGCAACAACTCTATCTGCTACCGCGACAACGGCAAAGAAATCTACCAACTCGAAGTACCGAAAAAGACCAAAGTACCCAACACCTGGGACCAAATGTCAGCTACTGCAAAGGTCACACGGTATTACTCCCCAGACCTGCGGAAGCTCGTCCGAGCTCTACAAGAGGCTACCGAGACACACAGTCAGATAACGAAAGAGGTTGCTACTCGCTTCTGCGCGAAGTTCGACGAAGACTATGCCATTTGGCTGGCAGCTGTTAAGGTCATAGCACAGCTCGACTGCTTGATCAGTTTGGCCAAAGCGTCAGCCTCGCTTGGTGAGCCAAGTTGTCGACCGATCTTCACAGAAGACAAGCGCTCGGTGATTCAGTTCGAAGAGCTTCGCCACCCGTGCATGCTCAACACGGTCGACGACTTCATCCCCAACGACATCAGATTGGGCGGAGAATCGTCAAACATCAGCTTGTTGACGGGTGCTAACGCGGCTGGGAAATCTACGATTCTGAGAATGACGTGTATCGCGGTCATACTTGCTCAGGTTGGCTGTTATCTGCCCTGCACATCCGCGAGGCTCACGCCTGTCGACCGCATCATGTCACGGCTTGGAGCTAACGATAACATATTTGCATCCCAATCGACTTTCTTTGTCGAGTTATCAGAGACACAAAAAATTCTCTCTGAGGCAACACCACGCTCACTCGTCATTCTCGACGAGCTCGGCCGTGGCACGTCTTCTTATGATGGCGTTGCGGTTGCGCAGGCAGTCCTCCACGATATCAGCACACGTGTCGGCTGTGTTGGATTCTTTGCGACCCACTACCGCTCACTTGCGAAGGAGTTCGAAACCCATCCTGAAGTCGTCAACAAGCGTATGCGCATACATGTGGATGGTGAGTCGAAGTCAATCACTTTCCTGTACAAGCTTGAAGAAGGTGTTGCGGAAGGTAGTTTCGGCATGCATTGCGCAGCTATGTGCGGTATTCCCAACAAGATCATCGACAACGCTGAGAAGGCTGCTCGCGAGTGGGAGCACACTTCCAGGCTCGGAGAACGCATGGAAGTCAAGAAGGAAGAGGGCGGTGTCTACGTGCCCTTGGGCGTGCAGAGCGATGTCGCATGGGCACTTCGTGAAGGCCTTGAAGGGATCGGTGATCGCACACTCGACGTGTTGCTCGAGGCTATCGCAGCACTGTAGACACTTCACACACTGGATGGTGTAGGAGAATTGTTACAGCACTGCCGAGGTGAAAGGGGGCGTATTTTGGCGTTTGTGGCTGGGTATGTGTTATACGTATGCATCTTTACTTACAGCGTTGCGAAATCAGCCGAAAAAACTGGACGTGATATTCAATCTACAACATAGCATGACGCTATTTACAAATGATACCTCACCAGTATTCCTCACAGTGTCCCTCTCTCGCATCTACCCCTTCATGCCTTGCCCAGGAACGTTAAAGCAGAAACAGCATACCCCTCAAACCCCACATTCAATGTCGGCTGCACCGCAGGCGCAAAGAACGGCGAATGGTTACCTGGAACCTCGCTCATCTTTCCCTCCTTCTCTAGCCTCGAATACAACTCCGGATCCGTGCCTCCGTACAACAGAAAGCAGCTTGGCTTGCCCACCGCCGTAGCCAGAATCCCAAAGTCCTCGCTTCCCTGCAGCCGCGCGATATCGGGGGTGTAAGTCGCATACTCACTGTTGCTGAAATGCGACGCAAAGCTCGACTCCAGCGTAGACGTGACTGTGGCGTCGTTGTATAGCAGGGGAAAATTGCGTATCTCCTTCAGCTCTGGCACGTTGGGGTTGCTGGATGCCAGAGCCTCGGCTTCGACAATGGTGCGCACGCTCTTCAGTACGCGCGCGCGTGTGTCGGATGAGGCAGCGCGGATGTCGAGTTTGAGATCTGCGTACTCAGGAATGATCTGTGGTTGTTGTTAAAAGGAGAATTTGTTGAGGGGCTGTGGTAAAGCTCACGTTCTCTGCGTCGCCAGCGTTGATTGCGGCTACAGTCACCACGGCGAAGTCGAGGGGATCGACCTCTCGCGCGACGATGGTCTGAAGGCGTAGGATGGTGGAGGCAGCTTGCACGATAGGATCGTTGCCACGATGAGGAGTCGAGGCGTGGGTTTGGCGGCCCTTGATCTTGAGGCTGCAGAATATCAGTCTCTCTTCTTTCCTTCCCTCTAACAGGACTCAACGACTCACAGGTACGAGTCCGCCGAACTAGCAATTAACCCGTGCTTAGTCCCAATCACGCCCGCTTTCTCGGGCATGACGTGTGCGCCAACGACCACATCCGGGACGGGTACTTTGTCGTACAGACCATCGTCGACCATAGCTTGCGCGCCCTTACCCTTTTCCTCTGCTGGCTGGAACACAAGAACCAGTGCCCCGCTCCAGGCATCCCGGGCATTGACAAGAGTTTCCGCCGCGGCAAGTAGCGAAGTAATGTGCATATCACTATCCACGCATCAGCACCATATGCTTCCCACACATCCTCAGAGCAATTGAAAAAACAAGAGAAAAGACTCACTGCCCGCAAGCATGCATGACCGGCTTCTCCACACCCTCAACATCTCTCATCCGCTTGGTACTGGCATACGCAAGACCCGTCTGCTCTTGTACGGGCAGCGCGTCAATGTCAGCACGGAGAAGTAGCGTCTTGCCCTCGCCATTCTTTAGCACGGCTGCAAGACCGTGGCCGCCAATATGCGGATGAACCTCAAACGCGTTAAGGGTGTCAAGGTGCTTTGCGATTGCGGCAGCGGTTTCCTTTTCGCAGAAGGAGAGCTCAGGGTGGGTGTGGAACCATTTATCTGGAGGGATCAGTAAAGTATGCTGTGAAAGAAAGAGCTGGGTTCATTTGCGTCGGGTTCGACTGTGGCACAACGCTTGATTTGATTCAAAAGTTGCGAACGTGCTTATGGATCTGGACTCTTATCATCTCATACTGTACGCCGAACCGCCTGGCAATATGTCTGTACTCACAGAGCTCTTCATACGCGCCAAGGTCCGGTTTATGAGCATTGATGATCTCACTGATGGAAGGCATTGTTTCGATGCTGGTACTGCTTGTATGTGGCTACACTTTGCGGAATAACTCTTTCTTATATACAGTGGATGTACAGCTTATCACTTAGTGTTGATGTAGGTCCTACGGGAAAGCTTATCATGTAGTGCGCAACATGAACGTCCCATTCGATACTGTTCCAGGCAATTACTGTGGGTCCAAAACGGCCTTCCGACGGGAAAAGCTGAGAATGACGTCGCGTGCTGGCGGCATGGCGGGGTCGGGGGTGTAGCTTCGGGGAAATGAGCCTAGCACGCGATTAGTAGTCGTAAGATGAAAAGCGTCACGAAAACCGAGGCACAGGCAAACAGGTAGAAATGCTTTTGAAGTTTTCATCATTCATGAATCGGCTACTGAGTATGCTCAGAGCTACCCAGGGTAAATCTACCTAGAGTACAATTCGGGATATCCATTTACTCGTGAAGCGTAACACCGCCACTCTAAGACGCCGACGTAGTAGAAGCTAATCGTCATGCAAGTGAGGTAAGAAAAGGGAAAGAAGAGCCGTAACACATGGAAGGGATATCAAAGCGCCGACCAAACTTTTCGAAACGAAGAGAAGATGGCGATACGCTTAGTCAACCTCCTCCATAGCGCTCTCGCCAGCAGCGGCAGCAGCAGGTGCCTCCTCAGCAGCCTTGGCCTCCTGCTCAGTCTCAACCTCCTCGTCGACGTTAAGGCCGAGAGAGACGAGCTTGTGGATGCGCTCAGCGTACTGAACGGGCTCGTCAATGGTGAAACCAGAGACGAGGAGCGAGGTCTCGAAGAGAAGCTGGGTGATGGACTTGACGGTGCGGTCCTCCTCACCATCAGCCTCGACCTTGCGCTTGAGCTCCTTGATGATAGGAGACTTGGGCGAGATCTCAAATGTCTTCTTGGAGGACATGTAAGAGCTCATGGAGGTGTCACGGAGAGCCTGGGCCTTCATGATACGCTCCATGTTGGCAGACCAACCGAACTGGCCGGTACGGATGGCGCAAGGAGAGCCGATGAGCTTGTGAGAGACAACAACCTTCTCGACCTTATCGCCGAGAACGTTCTTGAGGCTCTTGGCGAGGCTCTCGTACTCCTTCTCCTCCTTCTCGCGCTCAGTCTTCTCCTCGTCGGTCTCCTCGAGCTCGAAGTCCTTGGTGATGTCGACAAGCTTCTTGCCATCGAACTCCTTGAGCTGAGTCATGGCGTACTCATCAATGGGGTCAACAAGGAAGAGAACCTCAAAGCCCTTCTCGCGGAGGGTATCGAGGAAAGGAGACTTCTGAACAGCCTTGAGAGACTCGCCAGTGATGTAGTACATCTGCTTCTGGTGCTCAGGCATGCGGGTGACGTAGTCAGTGAGGGATGTAAGCTCCTCGCCAGACTTGGTGGAGTTGAATCGCAGAAGCTTAGCGAGCTGCGAGCGGTTCTGGGAGTCCTCGTGGATACCAAGCTTGATGTTCTTGCCGAAGGCAGAGTAGAACTTGTCGAACTGCTCACGGTCCTCAGCGATCTCGTTGAAGAGCTCGAGGGTCTTCTTGACGATGTTCTTGCGGATGACCTTCATGATCTTGTTCTGCTGAAGAGTCTCACGAGACAGGTTGAGGGGAAGGTCCTCAGAGTCGACAACACCCTTGACGAAGGACAGCCACTCAGGGATGAGCTCGGTGGCGTCATCTGTGATGAAGACACGGCGGACGTAGAGCTTGATGTTGTTCTTGGTCTTCTTGGTCTCGAACAGGTCGAAGGGGGCGCGCTTAGGAACGAAGAGGATAGCGCGGAACTCGAGCTGACCCTCAACGGAGAAGTGCTTGACGGCAAGGTGGTCCTCCCAGTCGTTGGAGAGCGACTTGTAGAAGGAACCGTACTCCTCCTGAGAGATGTCGGCAGGGTTGCGTGTCCAGATGGGCTTGGTCTTGTTGAGCTCCTCCTCCTCGATCTTGGACTCCTTGACCTTCTTGGTCTTCTTCTCCTTCTTCTCCTCCTCCTCATCGTCGACCTCCTCGACCTTGGGCTTGTTGTCGTCACCCTCGGTGGTTGTCTCGGCGGCAGCGTCCTCATCCTCGACTTCGGTCTCGGTTTCCTTGAGGACGTGAAGGTAGATGGGGTAAGAGATAAACTCAGAGTGCTTCTTGACAACCTCCTTAATCTTGGACTCGTTGAGGTAGTCGAGCTGCTCATCCTTCAGGTGAAGAATGATCTTGGTTCCGCGGCCGATCTGCTCGCCCTCGGTGTCCTCGGTGATCTTGAAAGTGCCACCAGCGCTGGACTCCCAGATGTATTGCTCGTCATCGTTGTTCTTGGAGATGACAGTGACGCGGTCGGCGACGAGGTATGCAGAGTAGAAACCAACACCGAACTGACCGATCATGGAAATATCGGCACCAGCAGAGAGGGCCTCCATGAACTGCTTAGTACCGGAGCGGGCAATGGTACCAAGGTTGTTGATGAGATCAGCCTTGGTCATACCAATACCGCTGTCCTGAATGGTGAGGGTCTTGTTCTCCTTGTTGGGGATGATGTCGACACGGAGGTCCTTGCCGCTGTCAAGCTTGCTAGGGTCCGACAGGGACTCATATCTGATCTTGTCGATCGCATCGGAGGCGTTGGAGATGAGTTCTCGCAGGAAGATCTCCTTGTTCGAGTAGACAGTGTTGATGATGAGGCCGAGCAGCTGAGAGATCTCAGCCTGGAACTCGAAGGTTTCACCAGACATGGTGGCGGTTGTGTGTGTGTAGGCTGAAGAAAAACTTGTTAGACGAATTGCGATTATTCCTTCTCAGCGCGGCAAGACTGCGAGAGCTGGCGTAGACGCAGACGTACAGATTAGGCGGGGTTTGAAGGGTATTAAGCTCTGCTGTGATGTGGGTGCAAGAGCAAGCGTGAAGACAAATGTCTATGAGTGGTAGGTGTGGTTGGAGCGCTTCAAGTGAAAAATGAAGTAGAGAGGCAGAGATCGAAACTCATATATGCCCTCTAGTGGATTTAAGAATCTTCCAGAGCAACTGGTGGGAAGGAATCTCGTCGAAGCTCGAGGAACCGCTGCAGGCAGAATTCCATCTCAACAACCAATCCGAATTCGCGGCGTCTTCTTCCTCACCGCCTTGAGCGTATCGCTAAACTGTTCTTCGAAAACAACATCTCCACTGTTTGCGGGGCAAGGCGCGTGCACCAGCGCCTGCTGCTCAGGTTTGTTAAGAGCGCTTGCCATCTGCGACAACATCGTTTGCTCGCCGCTGCGTGTTGTTGTGCTGCAATTGCTTGACGCGAGGCTGCAGCTGTGTTTGCGCTCAGTGGAAGGCAGCTGTCAGCCTCCGCCTTCAACATCCTCATCTGCCTTGTAGCCTGCGATGAGCATGGGGCCTCGCACGTTCTCTGCGCTTCTACGCCTCGGCAATACGATGGTTCTCTCGAACAGACTCTCAATCACTTGCTGCTTGCAAAACAATTGACAGGGCCACCTAGAATGCTTCCAAATATAGGATTGTTTCTCGAACAAACATTGCCTAGACCGTACGCACGGCGCGCGCGACACGAGCAGTTCCCTCTCACTACGCCTCGATGCCCTGCGAAGAGTACACTAGAAGTTGCTGGACGTCTCCAAAGTGGCACACGCTGCCACTTTTCGCCTGTCGTTGTATCCTTCCACACAAACTCTCACAGGGTGTCCTGCGAGCAGTGTTGAATACATGACGTTGGACAGTTATCTGCTATCATGTAGATGCTCGTCTGCTGAGGGCTGACATAATCGTGGATGGAGGGGCATCTGTGGTGGGGTCGGACTGGTCGCTGATTCACAGCAAGACCGTATTGTCTGGTTGCGACGTCTGCGCCGTCTTGAATACGCATTTAGTGGTCTCAAGTGTTATTTGCTCAACAACTTGGATTCAAAGTATCATCAATTCTCTAATCATTTGCTTCGTAAACATATTTCTAGCTACAATATCTAGACAAACGATCTCAAGAACTCTCCCAGAGCCATGATAGCCATGGCCTGACCATAAGGCATACTTGTAACAGCAATGTCCTTGTAATGCTGCAGTGTGTGTCCCATACCGGTGCCGAAGCTGGTGTTGAGCAGCTCACCGTCAGTGTTGACGTTGGCGAGCACAGCCTTGATCGCCTTGATCGCTGAGTTCTGGTACTCCTCGCCCTTCAGATACCTCTTCCTGACAGCCTTGAGCATACCGTATGCGAAACCGGCTGTTGCCGATGCCTCGACGTACGAGCCCTCGGAGGCGGGGATGTCGAGCAATGTGCACCACATGCCGTCCTCCTGCTGCAGCTTGACGAGCGCCTTGCACTGTGCCTCCAGGATGCCGACGAGGAACAGCCTTGTGGGATCCGACTCCTTCAGGTCCAGCAGCTCGATGAAGTCAGGAATGACGATTGTAAGCCACGAATTTCCTCTCGCCCACCTGGCCTGCGCAAAGTTGTGTCCGACCTTGCCGTCCTTCTCTTCGAACTTCCAGCCGTGGAAAAACAGCCCCGTTGTGGGGTCAAAGAGGTATTGGCAGTGCAGGATGAACTGCCTCTTCGCCTCCTCAACGTACTCGGGTCGGTTGAGCACAAGTCCGATTTTTGCAAGAGGCAACGCGCTCATCATCAGAGTGTCGTCCCAGAGCTCGTCTTTGTTGTACTCGAGGTAAGTCTCGTGCTGGAATCCACCGTACTTTGTGCGGGGCAGGTCGTACATAACCCACTCGGCCCAGGTGTCCAACCATGGTAGAAACGTCTTGTCGCCAGTGTCCTCGTATAAGTACGCGAGTGCGAGGAAAGGAGACATGGTGTTGATGTTCTTGGTTGTGCCCTTTGCGAGCTGTGTCGAGTACCATTGCAGCATGATGTCTTTTGTAGCTTGGTTGCCCGTCAAAGTGTAGTAATGCCAAAGCCCGTACAGACCAATGCCGTGTGTCCACTCCCAGCCGTCCCAACCCTTGGTGTCAATAACGCGACCATCGGGCAGCTTGAGCAGGAACTCGCCGGTTGTATCCTTGATGTTGATCAAATTTTGTGTGAGGAGATCGATCGATGTTGTAATCTGCTCTTTCTTGAGCCCTTGGATGGTGAGGGAAGACATTTGAGTCGATTTTAGGTGCTGGACGCTGCTGGTTTCTTGTTGAAGTTTGAGATTTCCTTTAGGATGTAGAAACCGCGGTTTCAGTATGTAAGACAGCTCCTCAAGCGTACGCGACACTCGGAACTTGAGGAAATAGGTGACACGGCGGATCTGCACGATGGAAAAAAGTTTTGGGAGCTTTCAATGCTTGGAGTCTTGGACGTGAACCTAGTGAAGCTCATTACCGGATTCGTGTCATGCTGCACCGATATCGTTGCTCTCTATACCGATGGTGCCGACGAGGGTGCCTGCCTCCACATGGAAGCGCTGTCAAACTGTGGAGTCCTCAGCGCCCGTGGGGTCGGCGGCTGTCCCCGGGTTTGCAACATCGTCGAACGTCAACACCAAAAAGCGCCTGTTCTCCACCACACACGCGCGCAAAGGGAGGGATGGCCGTCCTCGCATGACAATGCACCGATTTTCGTCCTCCGATGCACCGACAGCATGCCCAGCTGGTCGCTTATGTCGCCAGATGAGACCATACACGGGCTGGTCAGCGAAGGCGGAGACGACCGACTGGGGAAGCTTACCGTCACAATCCATGCAAGAAGCCACCGATAGACTCTCGGCACCACGGTAAATTGATTCCACCAGCCGTGGCGGCCGTTTTGGGTACCTTCGCCCGTTGATCTCACGAGGTAACATCGTCACATGCGCAAGCGACCCATCCGATGGGACCTTCGGAGTGCATTGCACCGCCAATTACCGGCTTTGCTAATGAGCCAAGAATGTGGCACACCTAAGGCTATCCACACTGCTTGATTTTGCGGCACCAAGACTCCACCACCCCCACGCTGTTTGGCTGGTATCACTCCAGGGCACGGGTCCTGAGGAACTAGCAGGTCAGGGTTGGCTGTGGGCAGTGTGCATTCTACGGTAAACTGGATTGAGATGGATTGTGAGATAGACTGTCGCTGTGAATGGTGGTCGAGATGTTGGGACACTGGTTTTGTGGAGAAGCCTGCTCGCATGGGGTAAAGAGGCCGGGAACCTGGGGATGCAACACTCGCACGGAGAAAATGACACGGGGTAGAAATATCAAGGTCGGGGACTCCGCATTCTGCAGCTCATCTGAGTCCAGAGGTCTTTCTCATCTCACCTCACTCAAGTTCGTTTTCTTTCAGTGCCAATACCCCAAGAGGTACCGCCACAATGGCCACCGCCCAAGAGCAAAAGAAAGACATCACCGAGATCGAGCGCACCGTCTCGGTTGGCGATGAGAAGGCCGACTACGCTAATTATGAGCGTGTCGACAATGAGGTCGCCAAGTATGCTGATGCTACTGGCATCGTTATCACAGAGGAGGAGGACAAGCGTCTGAAGAAGTTAATCGACAGGCGTGTGCTTCCCATCATGGTCTTCACATACTTCCTGCAAGCCCTTGACAAAGGTACAATGTCGTTTGCTGCTATCATGGGTATCCGTGATGATGTGCCTGGACTCGAAAAGAACGCCAACGTATGTCGGAGACTGAATTTACAACTGACATATCCACTGACTGATTCACAGTTTGCTTGGTTGACCACCGCCATCTACCTTGCCATCCTGGTCGTCGAATATCCCATCAACTGGACGATCCAACGTGTGCCCGTCGCCAAGTTCCTGAGTTTCAACATCATGGCCTGGTCTGTAGTTCTGACGCTACACTCCGTCTGCTTCACGTTTCCCGCCCTCGTTTCCATCCGTACACTGCTTGGTATCTTCGAGGCTGTTTGCCAGCCAACCTTCCTCATTATGAGCTCGACCTGGTACAAGCGCTCGGAACAGGCTCAGGTCGTTACCTACTGGTACATGATGAACGGTGCTCAGCAGATGGTTGGCGGTCTTCTCGCCTACGCCTTCTCTCAGATCAACCACCCTTCGCGTGGGACCGGCGGAACCGCTGCAATCCGGTCGTGGCAGGCTATCTTTATCACATACGGCTCCTTCTCCTTCCTCTGGGGCATTTTCGTCCTTTACTGGCTTCCTGACTCGCCCATGCGCGCTAAGTGCTTCTCCGAGGAGGACAAGAAGCTCATGGTTGAGCGTGTCCGATCCAACCAGACCGGTCTCCAGAACAAGAAATTCCGCGCCTACCAGCTCAAGGAGGCTCTGACGGATCCCCAGACTTACTGCTACATGTTGATCCAGATTTGCACCACCTTGCCCACGTCCGGGCTCGGCGCATTCTACACCATCATCATCAAGGGCCTCAAGTTCAGTGTCCTCGAGACTCAGCTCCTCGCCATGGTCCTTGGTGCTGTCATCATCTTCACGCTCATGACCTCTGCCTGGGCGACCAAGAAGTGGAACCAAAACCTGTACACCATGATTGTGTTCCTGATCCCGTAAGTCCCGCTCCACCCTGCACAAACACCGCACACCAACTGACCCAATCCAGCTCCTTCATCGGCACAATCGTAATCATGACCGTCAAGAACACCAACCACGCCACACGCGCCGGCCTTCTGATCTCCTACTGGATCATCTTCACCTTCTGGGCCGCGCAAGGTCTCGGCATGTCGATGCTGACGCGAAACGTCGGCGGGCAGACCAAGAAATCCGTGTGCATCACCATGAACTTCCTGGCGTGGTGCGCAGGCAACGCCACAGGTCCGCAGGTTTTCTTCGACGGCGACGCGCCGCGCTACGTCAAGGCGTTGTCCATCCATCTGGGCTGCTACAGCGTGCTGGTCGCTGTCATCCTCTTCCTCAGGTGGAACCTCACCCACCGCAACAACAAGAAGGACCGCGAGTTCGGTGTCGAGATCAACAGCGCGCATGGATTCGACGATCTTACTGATCGCGAGAACCCCAACTTCCGCTATGTGACTTAAGCGGAGGGTGCGTGTTTGCGTCGCGGTGATAGGAACGCCATCGCGATGTGTTATTGTTATAGACTATGTATGAATGAATGAACGATCGATACCCTCTACTGTCAACATCTACTCCCTTTTGATTTCCCGCGATGTACAGCACAATCTCCTGATCTCTATACCCGGCGTGAGCTTGTTGATGTTCAATGTAAGAAAACGCCCAGTCGCACAAGAAATGCCCAGGTATGTGGGCTGTCTGCCACAAAAGCCACGCAGAAAGCTTGTGCCCCCTCTCGTGTACCCCCCACGCCGCAGCGGGGAACTCGGCACAATGATGTCCTTGTTCGGCAATATCCCGCACAGCAGTCGATTTGGCCCAAGTGGGAGGTGTGAATGCTTTGCGACCGCTCGTCCCTCAACCCTAGCCTTTGGTTAGGTTCGTGACGAGTGTCTTACCACTGAACGACGAGCCCCGGAGTATTGTCGATGTTGTTGCGAAAGACTGTAAGAGATATGTCAGACACGTGAAGTCGATAAGTCTTGCTAGTGAAAGGTTACAAGATTCGATTCATTGGCAAGGCTACAGAGCTATCGCTGCTTTTGCGCGAACGAGATGGGTATCAATCTGCCAGACAAAGTAAAGGCGCAGCTTCAAGGCTCAGTATCCCCTACTCGGACTTGCGAATCAGACTTTCACCCGGCTTGACCCTCTGTGCCCATTCGGTCCAACTGCCATCGTACAGCCGCCGTTGTTCGCTCGGGAAGCCTGCTTCGGTCAAGGCTGCGTCGATGACTGCTGCTGTGACGCCGGTGCCACAGCTGGCGATGATGGGCTTCGAAGGATCGATATTCTTCGACTTGAACACCTCCTGCAGTTTAGCGGCTGGCAGGAGTGTCTTACTGTCGGCGTCGAGGAGATCGGAGACGGGGACCGAGATAGAATGCGGGATATGCCCCGAGGAGAGACCTTCAGACAGTAAGCACGGGAAGCGGAAGGGAGTTGAGGAGTTGGATATAGGACGTACCTTCACGCGGCTCAGGGTCAGTGCCCTTCCATCGCCCCAGACTTCGGGCATCAAGGATTTGAACTTCTTCGGCCCCTTCAAGGCCCTGCTCCTTTGCAATCTCACGAACCTCCTCGAACGCTACAACCTTGGCCGTGTCAAGTTGTGGCACAGGGTAGTCGACCTCATTGACGGCGCTTGCCTCGCCACTTTCTGTAGGAAAGCCTTCCTCTACCCACCTGCGGAAGTTGTTCAGGACATGAACATTGGGGTGGCCGAATGCCTGCAGGGTCCAGCCTACGCGAGGGGCTGAGAAGATACCCAGCTCCTTGCTGTCGTAGACTACAACACTGTCATGCCTCCGGATGCCCAGCTTGCGCATGGCATCTGCGAAATCTTCTGCTGACGGGAGCATGTGAGGGTACGGCGAGTGGGGGTCTTTGACAGCGTCGAGGTCGAAGAACTGCGCGCGAGGGATGCGCTCAGCAAGGAATGTTTCCTTGCCCACCCGTCCATCGTTGGGGAGGAACCACGAGGCGCACAGCGGGACAAGCTTGGGCGAAGTGGAAAGCTTGCTGCTGACGTTCTTCTTGAGTGCTGTGCTCAGCTCAGCGGGGCTGACAAGGTACGTCTCGAGACCGAATTGGGCCATGGTTGCTCTGGTGGTCGCGAAGGTGCGAGAGCAAGATAGGGCAGAGCGCGGCCGCAGAGAGGTGCGCAAGTTGGAGAGTCGGTGCAACATTTTGGTACGAGAAGCTGCAGACTATCGAGTGCTGTTAGTTCCCGGGGTTTTGAAGAGTGGAGAGCAAGTGGAGCTGGGGAAGGAGCTCCGGCGTCTTTTTGTATTGCGCGATTGAGGGCACGAATCAGCAATTCCCCCTCGCAGCTCCCGCGGCAAGCTGGGTTCAGCACTCACCCATGTACTGTAGCTACTTCAGCGCTCAGCTGGCAATTCGACAGTGCTTGTCTCTTTTGCAAAGAGCAAACACGATCATTTTCATGTCCACCGTGCCTAGGTATCGGCGTCTAGTCGAATGTCGTCACCCGATAACGGCATTGTGTTTCCAAGCTTTGTGGGGAGCTGTCACGCACGAGCCAGCCAGTGCAGGGTTCTTCGATAATCGCCGCCCGCTTGACCGCCTCGTTCTGCCGTGCATCAAGTCCAGCGCTGTTTGTTTTCGTCCCACGTTTGCGAGTCACAGCGGTCGGCCACGACAAGAAGCCATGAAGGTCACAATCAAGGCATGGAACGCCGTCGCTGCCTGGCGCTGGGACATGCCCGACGATGATGTTTGTGGTATCTGCCGCAATCCGTACGACAGCACATGCTCCAAGTGCAAGTTCCCAGGCGACGAGTGCCCGCTTCGTAAGTTTGCTCTACAGTACTGACAAAGGAACTCTGCTGACACCTCGTAGTTCTTGGCGAGTGCAATCATTCGTTCCACATGGTATGCCTGTGTTTAGTAGGCTCGCAGCAACAGCTAACGTGGAGTAGCATTGCATCCTCTCATGGCTCAAGCAAGAGAGCTCGCAAGAGAAGTGCCCTATGTGCCGCCAGCGTAAGTCCCTTCCATGTCTATCATGCTTGCGCAGCAGTCACTGACACCCAACAAGCCTTCAAGTCGAAAAGTCAAGACGCGGCAGCCATAGAAGCTGGAGAACCTACGCAGGCGCCCGACAGCAGCCCTATCTGAACATCTCTGCCCACAGACGATCACGATGTTACAATTACGATAGATGCGGTGTGTGCGGCATGCCAGGGCGCGGTTGGATAGGCGTACAAGATCTGACATTGGTGAGCTGCATACAACCATTTCGTGCAGCCACATGAGCAATACTGGCGTTTGGAAGATACCCCTGGGATTGTCTTGTAGGTAGACTACATCGAATCAGTATGAAGATTGCTTCCCTAACACACCTCCTAGCTTCATCTACATTCACATGTAAATAAAGTGCACGGACCTGCTCGTTATCGATTAGCAACTTGAAGCTCTCCGGGCTCCGGCAGCTCTGAGCTTACAATACATCGAATTCCCACTACCATGTTCAACACCCCGAGTCTATCTCAATCGCCTCCGCCTCTACGATCAGCCAACCCGCCAAGATCGCCAGCACTCGTACAATCCGAAGACCCTCCCACTCAAGACCTGCTCGAAGAGCAGCACCCACAGCCTGACGAGGCACCCATCGAAGATGAAATACCATATCCCGAGCCCGGCTCTGAGCAGACACTCCTTCCTCCACCGAATTTCCGGCCGTTTTTTGCCCTCGTAGAAGACGCGACTTCGGGCGAACACTATCACCCTTACGTACATTATGTGTTTGCGGATGACGATCCGGTAATGGTGACAGCTGCTACTATGCGCGGTATGGGCTTGGATGACACAAGATACTTGCCGCATGATATACTAGAGGAGCACGAAGGTCAGGACCAGGTGGGTGAGGAAGAGGAAGCCCACGACTCTCTAGTCGAATCTCCTCTGCCACCTCCAATACCCGGTGTCAGAGAGCACTACCTCATAGTAGATGTAGGGGCGGATGGGCGCACAATAGTCGATGCGCAGTCTCTATCATCATCTTGGCAGATAACGAACGCTTCGACACGTGTAGCACCTTCCTTCGATGAGAGCTCGCCAGATCAAGGTCTTATGCTACGGATAGAGGGTGTGGAGATACCTAGCAAGAGGAAGGGAAAAGCAAAGGGACAGCGAGGAGACAACCTGCTGAGCGAGGCGAGAGAGCGTTATCAAGGCGACGTGTTTGCGGCACTAGATGGCTTAGTTGAGGGTATCGAAGGCAGCCTCGAGGTCGCTGGCAAGATTACCAGCTTCGGATCTAGAGACAAGGAGGACACACCAGCGCCAGCACCGAAGCCGGAGCCAGAAGAGAAGAGCGTGATAGAAGCAGATCTTCCGCTAGACCTGGATCATACCGGGTGATACTGGGCTTCACTGATCATGCTGTCGCTACGAAGCAATGTCGATGGCCAGAAAGGCTGCACTAGAAGATCTGGAGCGATTCCAACATGACCATGACAGTTGTGGCGCGCTATCATGGGCCATAGTTCTGATCAACGATTTACGACCTTCATGAATACATACCCGACCTTGGTCTTGGGCGAGATCTTCAATGCACCGGTTTTGCGTACACCTTCAAATTACCATATGGTATCGTTTGATGTTGGACAAAACTGCAGACTCACTGAATACAATTTTTTATTTAGATACTCGCGCTGGGTGTACTTGCCTTCCGTCGCGCCTGCCGCCAGAACTACTGCACGGACAGGTGCATACCGCTCACCTTCCAAACCCTTGCTCTGCCATCAACTCGCGCGACTTCCACCTCACTGCACGCGAGCTCTACATACGTTCTCGCTCGTGATCGCTCACTATCTTCCGTACCACGGTCCTTGTCACAGACACAGCAACTATGCCGTCTTTGTGGTTCCTGCTCCATGCGGTCCTCACCTTCAGCGTTGCCACAGCTTATAAGCTCGACAAGCAGCTCAATGCGTCCAACTTTTTCAACTCTTTCGACTTCATCAATGGTCACGACAAGTACCAGAAAGGGTATGCTAACTACGTCTCCAAACATGAAGCCATGTCGATGGGCCTGGCCAAGATCGTCGACGATCAGGTCTACCTGGGTGTCGACAATAGCAGCATCTCTGACGCGATGCCTCAAGGCGGCCGCAAGAGTGTGCGTCTCGAGAGCCATGACACCATCGACCATGGTCTCATCATTGCGGACTTCGTGCAGCTCCCGGGCAGTGCGTGTGGCATGTGGCCAACTTTGTGAGTATTCACTCTTAATGAGTTATCTTTCTCTTCTTTCTAGCTGATCCTCGTCAAGCTCGCTTCGCCACGATGACGAACATTATGGCGACTTCTATTCTAAGATCAACATCGTGGAATCTGTCTCTTACTTTGCCCGGAACGAGATCAATGCGTCAACCAGACCCAATGGTTGCACCATGACTGCTCAGGAAGGTACTGGAGAGGTCGTTGGTACTGATTGCAATTACGACGCCGGCGGTTGCGGTGCTGTTGCTCCATATGGTACATTTGGTGACGCTTTCAACATGTACGACGGCGGCATCTGGGCTACGCAGATCGAAGCCGACGGTATCAAGGTCTGGTACTTTCGGAGATCTGGCATTCCAGATGACATCGTGAACGGCACACCCGATCCAAGCACGTGGGGAATACCAGTCATGGCCATCATGCCAAAGAACTGTGACATTCGCAGCACGTGGAAGAAGATGAAGATTGTAAGAGTCGCTATACCCATCCGGCTTTCCCAACTGACACTCACTAGGTTATCAACATCACTTTCTGCGGTGAACGTGCAGGCGGCGATGCTTGGAACGAATACACTACCTGCCATGAAAAGACAGGCGTCGCTTCTTGTAACGATTATGTTGCAGAGACCCCTTCTGCCTTCGATGAGGTGTACTTCCTGATTCGCTCAGTCAAGACCTATACCTGAGGTTGGTGGATCGCGTCGCGTGGTGTTGTCGTGTGGTCGATCTACAGCCTGCATGAAGCGCGAGAGACTACTTACGATACAAGATTCGATGCCGGCTACATCGATACGAATGGAATGCTAGGACCACATATACTATAGTTTAAACAGTACTTCAAACTTTTCCCGTTTCCTTTCATGATGCCATCGTCACTTTCTGTATTCGCGATAAGCTGTTCTCTACATCACCTACCTTTAGATCAGTAACGGCAGAGTGCTGCTGGCGCGCGAAAAAACAATCCAGAATCAATGATCGTATGCAGATTCAAGACAAGAAATCAGTATTCATCTTCATCAATCATGTCTATCAAATTACTCGTGCAGCACCTGCAACTGTTGCAGAAGGTTTCTACATCGCCTCTTACAGCAACGTCGATTGACCGCACGCCTACACCCCCGGCGCAAGCCGCCTCACCCGCGCCTGAACGTCCTCCCTCCCCATCCCCCCCAACAACCCCCTCAACCGCTTACAACCAACGCACCTACTCCCCTCTCCATGCTCCTCTTCCTCCTCACCCGATTTAACCCCCTCGCCCAGCCGGTAAAAACACCCCTCGTGCACCAAATGCCGACACCGCATCAGCATCCACACCGCCCTGCCCCGATCGCGCAGCGAATCCGAATGCGTCTCTCCGCAGCCTATGCAGGAGTAGTGCGTGAAAGGGCGGGAGCGCAGGCGGAAGAGTGCCGTGCTGAGGATATCGTCTTCACGGGGGGAGGCAGGACCGGAGAGGTGTTTGTGGTGGGTAGGGGAGTCGGAGAAGGAAAATGGCGGGCCCGGGTAGATGCCGCTGTCGATTCTGAGGTGGGATTTGGGATCTTGCAGCGGTGAAGCGTGGGCTGGGTGCGAAGAACTGCCGGTCGTGCTGCTGAGCCAGTCGCGCAGCGCAGTTACACGCTTCTGGCTCGCGTCCCGTCGCCGCCGTGTCTCTGCTGTCTTCTCCTCGACTGGGATCACGGACCGCGCGAAGTGGTCGCCCAGCTCGTTCATAGACGGTGTGGATGCGATGGACTGCGCGGTTGAAGCGCGGAAGAGCCACCTCGCGGCCTCTTTCTGGGGACTAGCCATGGTCACCGGACTCGCCACAGGGGTGCTGTGTTTCGAGTACAGGGAGAGCAAGCTGGGTTTGCTGCGCAGGGAGCGTATGGCTTTCGTGAGATTCGACTCCGGCAACGCCGGAGATGTTGGGGTTGGGAAAGCAGTATCATGGCTGTCGTCGGTGGAGGATTTGCGAGGCTTCGTAGGTGAGGTCGGCAGCGCGATGCTGGTGGGTGCGCGCGTGAGCCACTTCATGGTGCCTGAGAGCTTTATCGGCGAAGATGGGGGCGTGGAGTCGACGAAGACCGAGTAGAGCTGGAGGGATGGTTGTTGTGACATTTTGGCTAGTCTCCCAGAATTTAGATATTATTGTGCGAAAAGAAAGGGAGAGGAACCGTGGTTGCATGTGGAATAAGTATGGTTGAGAGTTTAAAAGAAGGGCAAACCATATTGTCCTGCTGGTATAAGAGACAGTTGTACACCAAAACAGACACAGACCATGTCTAAGGTGCGTGGCTCGCTCAGGGCGGGTGTTGGTCTGTCTCCACATGACAAGCATGGATCAGCTTGTCTGGTAAGATTGTGCTCTACGGTCGGTGAATACTCATCGCGCTGCTGCTGGAAGCGTGTGCGCTGGATGACGCCGGCTAGCAGGTTTTCTTCTTTGAGGAGGATTGGGTCAGGGTCGATGCGCCCCGAGTGTTGGAGGGGTCAGGGGCAGAAAAAACAACTGCATTCCGTAGTCTCGTCATCCTGTCGCACCGAAGGCTACCGCATAGCCATCCATGGTCGAGATGTCCTTTTGAGGTGTGCGTATCGGACTGGTATGACTTTGGCTACCTCTCTTCCTACAGCCTGCTCTGGGGAGACCCTTTTTGTTAGAATGCATGTCGCTGCCTCATGCGGCAAAGCAAGCGTCTCGGTAGCTGATAACCATGATTAATGTGCGAAGCAATCACCTCAACCAGGCTGTACTTCCATTATGTAGAAGGCATGCACAATTATAAATGACGAATGTACGGCGTAGTGGTCGCGTAGATGGTCGAGGAGGAGGAAGATCCGGATCCAAAAAGCGAACTTGCTTGTTCGGGAAAGTTTCGAAAAATGTGGGTTGCGGGTCGACCTCTCGGAAGACAAAAATAGTGGCCGATGAGGCCGTCACGATGCTACAGTTGGTGGATATCCGACATGGTAAGGACATTGTAAAAGGACAGAAATCCCAGGTAAGTAAATGTTGAGAAGACGCTTTCTATTCGTATACTCTGAATTGATTACTTGCTTGTCGTTGTAGAGTATTCGCGTTGTGAACAGGTGACCTTATCGGCCACTCTCAGTCTTCCAAGAGCAGCCTAGATGAAGCTCTGGAGTGCTATACTAAAATTTGCACACTTCTCCCTTTACATTTGAGTATTGCCGATTCAGGAGGGTTTCTGCGGCGTGTGTCGATTGTGTAGCCAATGTATGCCAATGTCAGTGACAGTTGTAAGCCCCCGAGCACCTTGTGGCCTTGGCTTTCCTAGTGCTGACTCTCTCTTACCGAACACACCGTCAGCCTGGTTGGCTTTCCCAAAGACTTCAAAAGCAGGGATTGGACAGATAGTCTTTCAACAAGAAATGCTTCATCGCTGTAATGCGAGTCCGTCATATCCCCCACTCAGATGCGTCTTTGAGAATCGGATACTCATCACGACTCCGACCAGGCTGACCTGCACCCTAATACCTGGCTGCGAGATTTTGCACTGCCTCCTTTAAGGCGTGCCGTGCCGTCAGCTTGATGTTCAAGCATAACGCAGTGATTCGCCATGGGTGGTTAGAATGGCTTGCCTCTCGAGGTTCATCAGCACGGTTGGTGTATCGCAATGTGCAGAGCAGAATTCGGGCTGAACACTTTCATGTTCGTCAAAGTTGAGGAATTTTGAGAAGGGCATGGGTGCAGCGTGCTGATTAGATAGACGCCACAGCTATTTCGACAAACAAAACAAAGCAAAGCAGATGGACTTGAGGAGATACAGCAAGGTATCTTATTGATACATACGGTCGAATCGTGAACTGCGCGTAACTGTTCACAATGCTGTCACATTGTCTTTCCCGGACCTTCTGTTAAGTTGGGTTTACTTCGATGCATGTGCTGACAGTCTGATCAATCTGGTCTCGTCGTGCGGCGCAATGCGCCTTGCCCAGAAAAGCTGGAAAGGGAGACGGCCATCTGGTTCTTGTTGCAGCTGCCAAATGACGCACAAGGAGCCAACGAGCGCTTGGGTGCGGCCAATTTGAACACAGCCGCCTTGAACTCACCAGCCTTCTCGCCCCAACGTTGTATATCATTTCCCACGCCCCATGCTCCACAATGGCTCATCCACGCTTACAGTGCTTGTCGCCATTGCCTAACAGGCTTACGATTCTTGCGGCTAAACTCTTCGCTTCCCTCTCTGTGCGGTGCGGCCTACAATCGCAGACACCATACCTTTCCGTAGATTGATCTCTTCGGGTCGCATCTCGCTAGCTACTGTAGCCCTACAGAGAGCCCGTCCAGATACAAACTGGTAATTACGAGAAAGCCTCAAAAGTTCTGTGAAGTACGCAGGGTCCATACATGTTTCGGGCGTCAACTGATTGGATGACCAGGCCTCACGCACTCCAACCAAGTCACGTGACCTTACCGCGGGGAAAGCTGGCGGTAACCTAACCTCTTCGAGCATGGCGTACCCACTCAGCCTCGGGCTGGTCCTCCTCTCCATCGCCGTCCACGCCATTGGCGTTCCACTCACCAGCAACACCCACGGGGATCTAAGCAACAGCTTGGCAGCTCGAGGAGAAGCGGAAGGCTTGTCAGACGAAGCGATCATCGGCATCGCGGCTATTTTCGTCTCCATCGTCCTGTTCATCCTCACTCTTGCTCTCCCGGCATCACGCAAACGCATCTTTGGTTGCTGCACTAGAAGTATGCGACGGAAGCCGTCAAGGCAGCGTCAGCGGATACATAAACGTTGGCCTCGGTCGCGATACTATGAGAGGATCTCGAAGAGGACCTCGGCTGAGCAGGGTGCGACGCGAGCTGGTGATGCAGGAGTCGAGCTTTGAGGTGTCGAGGCGCATATGGACGATGATTACGAACACAAGAGCTGTGTTTTGCGAGGAGTTGCATTAGAGGAGCGTTACAATATTGATGATCGTTTTTTAGAGACACAAAGTACTTGGTGTTTGCGAATAATCTAGAGCGATAACCTGTGGCTTTCCAAACATTATTACATCTGGCCCAGCACAACACAGCTTTTCACTGCTATGGTACTCTTCACATGCTGTAGATCTAACGTCCTAATCCGCGTGTTAGTTTGGCAACCTCAGGACGCATACGTGAGCTCCTTACAAGAGACGATTTGGTTGTCAACTGAGACTGCTGGACTAGCGTGGAAGCAAGTAGCAGCAACCTGGCTGCGCTCAGTGCACATTCGTGGAATCGATGAAGCCTACAAGCAGTACAATGTCGGTCTAGCACGAAACAAACATCGGGATTCCAGAGGAAAGTGTGGTTGCGTGTTGTGGGTATCTCATAATTATTCATAGTTGTTGATAGAAGTCATCTGAACATCACTGCTATGCTGCCAGGCTCTTCCTCGGCCGCCCAGCAATACTCTTTCTCTTCTCTGCAACTGCTGTTGCCATGCCGCCCATCGTCACATCCGTTGTTGGCGTACCAATACTCGGCGTGACATCACCGCTCTTCGCGCCCACTTCAACTTCCACGCCGTCTTTGGGCAGCCTGAAAGCGAGATACGTCTCCTCCGCGCGTCTGGCCGTGTCAAACACCTCCTCCATGTACTTTTCGACCACGCTTGGCGGACGAATAGCGCGCGGCAGGGCGCTCTTGACTTCGTGTTCGTCGGTAAGGACAAGTACTGTGACAGGCTGGTAGAAGTCGATGTCTTTGATGTCGTGTCGCTCGTCAAAGTCTTCGATGCGCGGGGGAGCGACGTAGGCTGGCGTGGGTGTGGGTGCGGGTGTGCCGGTTGGAACAGCTGGTGTCGGTGGGAAGGGCGAGTTACTGGGCGCGGTTGCGGGAGTCGCAATAAGCGCACTTGCTGGCGCTGGCGTTCGTGGTGGCGCTGGTGTGGAGGGAGTCTTGATTTCAGCTTCAGGTTTTGGCTTGAGCTTAGTGACGAGAAAACTGAACTTGGCCCCAGAGCCATTTGGTAGCCACTCCATGAAGCTATATGACGGAAAGTAGAAACGGTCGCCATTACCCTCAACGAACTCAAACGTGAGCGGCCGATACGTTATCCGAGGGGGCTGTTGTGGCGCGTAGTGTGGCGGAGGCTGTTGGTAGTATGGCGGCTGATTGTAGTTCTTCACGGGATATGAGTTCGGGGGCGGTAGTCGTGACTGAGGAGGTAGCGGCGGCCTTTGCTGCTGTGCGTGGGGCGGCGCGGGACTGAACGGCTTCGGTGGAAGTGCTGGCGGGCCGTGCTGTTGCTGAAGAGGCAACGCCGGTCGCTGAGGAGGTGTAGGCGTAGGCACTGGCTGCTTTGGCGGAGCAGGAGCTGGCGAAGCTGTTGGAGCCGAAGACTGTTTGGGTGGTGTAGGGGCAACAGCCTGTTGTTTGTGCGGAGCTGGTGACGGCGCTTGTTGTTTGGGTGGCACAGGGGCTGGAGCTTGCTGCTTGACTGCTGCTGGAGCCGGAGCTGAAGCTTGCGACTTGGGTAGCGCCGGAGCAGGAGACGGAGATGGATTTGGAGGCTGCTGTTTCGGGGCAGCGGAAGAAGGGGCCTGTTGCTTGGGCGGCGCAGGACTTGCAGCTGAAGCAGGAGGCATTGGCATGGGCGCCTTCTTGTTCTTGTTCTTCTCCAGTATCTCCGTCAGCTCGTTGATGTGCGTCTGGAAGAACTCGAGCTGATCCTTGCTGGCGTTGCCGGCTGCCACAATCTTCATGACGGCCTTTAATTCAGGGTCGGTGCCTGCCCTCGCCGCGAGCATATGGATGACCGGGTCGGGGGCTGGTGTCGACGCCGGCCCAGGGGTCGTCTGTGGAGGCGCTTGTTGGACGGGCTTGGGCGGAGGCGGTCGCGACTGCGGCGGTTGTTTTGGCGGATACGGCGCCTGGTTGTACTGCTGGTACTGTGGGGGATGCGGGCTGTGCTGGCTGTGGTTCGGCCAGGCGCCGTACTGCTGTGGCGGCGGCATCTTCTTGGGGGCAGCTCGACTGCCCTCCTTGGGCGCATACAGCTTGATAGGGAACGTGTGGGGCTCAATGACCAGCTGTGCGTCCAGAGCGCCGACCTGGGGGAAGTTCTTCTCAATCTCCCTCTGTCTCGCCTTGCCGGCCTTGTCTGCGTCGGTGCGCTCGGCCACCTTCTTGGGCATGACGTACTTCGTGTGGAAGGTGCGGAAGTTGACGCCTGACACCCACACGGCGCGCGAGCGCTGCAGAGAGGCGCTGAGGACGCCGCTCTGCTGGATGTTCTGCCATTCCGTCGAGGACAGGTCGAGCGGCTGCGGTTCGGGGAGCGTGGGCAGCGGCTGGCCCTCGGCGACCTTGAGCGGCAGCGTCTGTTCGGGCGCCTGCTGTGCTGCCTCGCCGACGGGCGTGCCTGGAGTCGACTCCTTCACGGCGATGCTGGTGCGCTTGCGCTTCAGCGTCGACTTTGCGCCCTTTGCAGGCTTCTCGCTGGGCGTCTCGGGCGCTGGCGGAACGGCTTCTTCGCGCGCACGCGCCCTCGTCGACCGTCGCGGCTCCGTCATGGTGGATGAGGGGACTTGCAGATGTTCATGGCGTCCATGGTCCATCAGTCGAGAAATCGTGCATGACGCGCGGGAGACTCCACTCCACGCGCCGCACTAGCCTCGCCGCATCGAGCCCTCCACAGAAATCCGCCCAAATCGCACCGACCCTATCTCAATCCTTCTAGGATCGAGTTTTCCGCAGCGTGTAGACTGACGAGCAAGCAATATATGCGAGAGAGGGCAAGTAGTCTCGCTGTCTGTCTGCGATCGGTTACTCCCAATATCACTTCAAATTGCACACCGCAATACCAGGCCTGGCCGTAGGAGGCCTGATCAGTCTCAATCGGCGACCACAAACGGCTGGAGATTACCGTGCTTGCGATGCTATCAACAAAACGGCATGGCACGCCAAAACCCTGGCCGCAGTGCTCCTCCTGAAGTAAAGCTCGCACGCTCGAACCTCTCTCTTCCCCACACCCGTTCGGTGCATCTTTCGAGATGCGCACACTCGCTCGACTGGTGACGGCGCTGGCCTATTGCACTGCTGCTCTGGCAGCACAATGCTACTTTCCCAACGGTGACAAAGTCAATTCAGACACTGCCTGCAACCCTGATGCTCTCGTTTCTGCTTGCTGTTACGACAACCAGGCGTGCTTGTCCAATGGACTGTGTGTCTCTGACCCACACGACCCTGTCAAAGCGCGTTTGCATCGAGGAACTTGTACAGATGCGAACTGGAAGTCTGGAAACTGTCCACGCCAATGTCTAGGTAGCTTGCTCTCACCGTGTTGCCTCTCGAAGAACAACTCACTAATATTGGACAGACATCGACAACAATGGCGTACCAGTATACAGCTGCAACTCCACCAGTACCGACTCCTACTGCTGTTACGATGGCTGCGACTGTCAGGCCAACTCTGGATCTGAGATTTTCACCTTCGCACAGTCGCCAGCAGACGTATACACTGTGACCATCATTGGCGAATCGTACACGCAAACACACACGTCTTCGAGCTCTTCGACCCCATCAACCTCTTCCTCAGTCGCAACATCAAGCGCTTCAGCGTCAGCATCGGCCAGTGCCTCTGCAGCATCCTCGGCGTCCAACGCAGGCTCAGCGGCCACGTCCACCGTCCCTAGCGATGCTGAGCCTGCAAAGAAATCCAATACCACCGCCCTCGGTGTCGGCCTTGGTGTCGGCATCCCTGTCGCCGCGCTCATAGGCGTGGGCATCTTTTTCCTGCTGCGTCGGCGCAGAAACCGCAACCCCTATTCGCTGCCGTCAGAGATGGCAGCTGACGAATATTCCCTGGACCCGACCTCACCAAGTACAAAGTACGCTCATACCGCGGAGGCGGAGGTTCCTGCTGCGACTGTACCTACGACTACGACAGCCACTGCGCCGGAGATGTACGAGCTGAGTGGTGAGGGAAACAAGCCTGTCGAGCTACCTGTACCGACTCCGAGCGCGCCGAGTACAGCGGGAGCGCGGGCGATCGAGCTAGAATCGCCGTTGCACTCACCTACAGGGACAGGTAACCGTGGCGCTTGAACGTGCATTGTTGATCCTTCATCGTGGAGTCATTTGAATCGTAGGCAACTTGAACAGAAGCTATGGGCTCAACCACTGCAGAAGGTGCAGATCATGCCGTGAGTTACAGGCACGACCTGCGCAATCGGCAGGAAGAAGAGAAGGAGGAGAAAAGCAAACCCCGCCCCTGAAAAACAGGCATACAGAGCAAACCCAACAGATACCCAGCTCACTTAGCAAAAGTCAAAAGATATCCCATAATACAACGAACACCCCTCTCATCATTCGCACCCACGCGCCCCAATCCACACTCGTGAAACCCCGTTCCCACCTCGCACCCAGATCCGCGCACCGTTCTTCTCCTCCCCAAATTCCACGCTTCCAGACTCCACACACAAACTCAAAACTCCCACCCGCCACCCACCGCCGCAGCACCATCTCCCTTTCCGCCACTACACCCACTAACAACTCCCCCAACAAACCAACGCATAAGCGCGCCCCCTCCGCTCTCGCCTCCCATCACCAGCTCCCGCGCCCCTTTCCTCACCAGTCCCACTCTAGCCTCGCAGCGAGCGTCTATTTCCGGCCCACAGCTTCAGGCGGCTATTTTGGTCGGACCCACGGGCTGGCCACTGCGCGGACGCGATGGCAGGGAGGGCGCTGTCTATAGTGTGGCGGAGAGGCGGGTGGTGCGTGCAGAGGCGAGAGGCAGAGACAGGTACGGTTTCAGGTTGCGGGGACCTGAGGCGGATGTGGATGGAGGAGCGAGGTGTGGAGGGGGTTGTGATGGTTGGGTTGAAAGGAGGGTGGCGGATGGAGAGGGAGAGAGGCTGAAGGGGTGGAGTAGTGAGTGGGCGGGAGGGAAGAGGGAGGAGGTAAAGGTGGAGGTGGAAGTTGGGATTTGGTCAGTAGGAAAAATGAAGTTCAAATCTTGCGTCTCCAACTATCCAGTCAAGAACCTCACAAGAAGATCACAGCAAACGTTGGCAAGAAATAGTGAAGTGTACATGTGTATTCATTTGAGATTCGTTTTCGTATCAACATGCGGCTACCGGAGACTTTCCGGTGCCTGTCCTAAATCCTCCAGCGCCAGTAATGCTAATGCTACAGCAACCATAACGCTCTCTAGTGAGCGTGGAACAACAAAACCCGGTTCCAGACCGTCCATCCCCTTAAGTATGTGTGTGAGCGAGTGACAGGAAGTATATCAAGCGATATCGATATCAAGGTGTGTCTCCAAAAGGCGAGGAAGAACGACCTAGTGCTTGTGGACGTGGCCAACAAAGCCACGGTTGCGGCGCACGATGCGGCCGTTGTAGCCGCGCTTGGTGATGGTGCCGTTGGAGCAGGTCGTGCCGGCAGCAACAGCCTGCCACACGACTTTGCCGCCGTTGCAGAGACCGAACTGGCTGGCGCCGTTGCAGACAACGGCTCCATCGGTGGTGCAGGTGCCCTCGCCTCCAGCGGCAGGAGCGGTCGTGGGAGCAGCGCCGGAAGCGCCAGTGCCGGCAGCGGGTGTAGTAGCGGCGGGCTTGGAGGCAGCGGGTGTAGTCTTGGAGGGCGCGGAGGGCGTGCCGGTGACAGTGACGAGAGTGGTCTGGGTAGAGGCAACGGGTGCGCCGCTGGAAGCTCCGGGAGCGAAGATACCACCGGGAGCACTTGTCGCAGCGGCAGAGGTAGCAGCAGCCTGGGAAGTGGGAGCGGCACCAGAGGCACCACCAGCAGCTGAAGTTGGGGCAGCAGAGGTAGCACTGGCGCCAGCCGGGGGAGTGTACATGCCATCATTGCCACCAGCAGAAGAAGGAGCAGCAGAAGGCTGACCACCAGCGGCAGAAGAAGCGGGAGCACCAGAGCCAGCGGGGGCCGAGGGGTCAGCAGGTGCGGTACCAGAGGCGCCACAGCTACCTGTAGGAGCTTTCTGATCGTTGGTGGCCCCCATTTCAACGTTGGAACCTGGGTCAGGGAACAGAGTCGCGAAGTTCTGGGCGGTGGTGCAGCCCTCGCCAATGTTGGCCTTAAGCATGTCGGGGAGAGCATCGAACTTGGAAGTATCGCTGGCACCACCAGTGACCTCGATGGGAGCGCAGTTCATGTACAGCTCAGGAGCACCGGACATCTTGGAGAACCAAGTCCATGCGAAGGTGGCCTTGCCGTTAGGAACACTGTCAGGAATCTCGAATTGGTACTCGTTGGTGGTTCCGTCAACGCCTGGGCAACCACCTTCGATGGACTTGATAACCCTGAACACTGAGTCTTTTGTGGGTTCGGTGTCGGTTGTGACTGAGAGCTGGCAAGATCCACCACCGTGTACCGCCGTGCCCTTGAACTTGATAGTTTGTTGCTCGCCAACGGCCATGTTGTTCATTGTGGAAACTGTGAAGCCAAGTTGAGACTTGCAGGGATACTGCTCTTTGGTGATAGGACTGTTGTCAATCTTGTCAACGCTGTATGGAACAGGCTGCTCCATGATGATATGAGCATTTGCGTATGCGCAAAGGGCGGCAGTCGCCAGGATGACTGATCGGAAAGACATGATGATCGTAGATATGCCGGAAATCTTCAAGATGGTGTGATAAAGACTGTGTGTAGAATCAAATTGACTAGACCAGCTAGTATGAAAGAGAAGAGACGCGATTGCGAAGAATGTAGTGGCTGCTGTGTGAGCGTATTGTGTGATGAGGCCAAGGAGGGAGGCTCTGGCAAACACTTATATAGAATGTCAGGCTGCATTGCGACGAGCGTCTACACTGTTAAACGAGCGGTCTAGGTATGACCAAGGCTGCGAGCCAAAGAAAGGCCAATGGTCTCGCAGGGTTGACGCAGGTACGTGATGCATAGTCGCCTAAACCGGCAGGCCATTGGAAGTCGAGGACTCGATATTTGCCATGCTCCTGGACGCCTTCAGGAGAAGTTTCGTTTCCATGGTCCATGGGGTTGATGATTGGCTGCGGACCTGAGTCGCTTAGTGGGGCGCGAGACCTTCCGGACCCCTGTGTTTTGAAGGTTGTCGCAAGTCCGCCTCCACAACCCCTGTACCGGCTGACCGATTGGCCAACCGCTCTTCTTTGCTGTAGACCGTCCTATACTGGCTCCATAACGCATCCACAGCGGCTGCTATGGTAACAAAGCTTGAGTTCTGGAGCAGGGCCTCAGCGTCTGTCACATTATCTCTTCAACAGCTCACAGGACTGGCTGCAGCCAACCGCTAAATGTCGATCGTGAGTTCCGTTGCACAGCGGTCTGTGGGTTGCGGGAGGTGTTCCTCGATACGGCCTGACGGACACGTCGCGATTGTTTCGAGGTCCAGCACATCAATTCTGACCTCATCACCGTAAGACCTCCGCTTCGTAAGCGTCGACAATGCTGATGTGGAGTTCGTGCATAGAGCCTGCTCATTTGGGCGGTGCAAGCCTGTCGACAGGCAATCCTGCTCCCAGAGATATTGTAACACTATCCGCGCGGTGGCGGTGTTGTGCTGTGACGCTGCGCCACTTCGAGACCAGCGCGGATATTGCAAGGCTCGGAACGGTGATACCCATTCATGCGGCCCCATTCGAGCTGATCTCAGCAGTAAAGACGTCCACGCTCCAGTTTTCTCAGCGGTACGCCGGCAGCAAAGGCGATGTGACCAACGTCGCTCTCGCCCTTAACGTCGCCTACGCGAAATTCCACATCTTTCAGAAGGCGTGCACGTTCCATGCCATTCAACATGCTGCCTCCATCGGGTATCCTGACGTAACGATTCTCGTAGGTCATGCTTGTGACAAATCCAAACATTTCTGGGCCAAGGGTTCTCCACTTCAGTAGCAAAGATGCAACTCCAGTTGTGAAGATAATTACGGACGCCGCAAGCAGTAGGCCTAGCCAAGCAAAGTTGCATACGAAAATAGCGTGGGTCTTACTTACTGTTGAGTTCGTGGTGGCTCCGATGAAGTAGATGCCTGAGTTATACATCTCGTCCTGGAAGGGTCTGTACCAGTCAACAAATGTCGTGTTTTTTGTGGTAACGTTGCTCAGAAGATAGACATCGACATCGCCTTCTGGTGTGGTGTCGGGGCCAAAAGCCGAGTAATTGTTCTGCGGCAAATTCCCAAGATACGCATTCGGCGCAATGGTGAGCTGATAGTATGTATTCAACAGGAGTGATAGCCTTTTGGCAAACACTTCCGTTTCCAATGAAGCCATGTCCACCCACCCCGGATTGTCGCCCAGCTGGGTTGTGGGCGATACGAACTGGAAAGCAGTAGCGTTGAACAAGAACTGTTCGGTTGGATTCGAACCTCTCGACCAACCAAAGGTCTTTGGGAACGCTGTGAGAACAAGCCCTGCAATCAAGCTGTGGTCAAAAGGTGTGACATTCTCGCTGCGAGTGTCTATTTGAGACTGGCGCTGCTGGACAGCGGTGCAATCGTCCATGGTACAATTGACCGTTGTCTCAACATGAATCTGGCCCAGCGAGCAATTTACGAAGTTCAAGGTTGTGCTGCTGCCTGATTCATATCCAAATGCTGAAGCGTACGTAATCTGGCGTTTTGGGTATGGCTGAGCATTCGAAGACGTGTTGACATACCCAGCGTAGGCGTCAAACCGGCCATCTTCACCCTGACTCATAGGAATGTCCGTTTGCAGGAAGAATGTCGCACTTTTGCCCCCACTGATCGTCTTTTCACCCGCAGTCTCGTACCAGGGGTTATCATCATCGGACATGTTCTTCCAGACCTGGCCAGGTACAAGCTTCTGCAGGTCAGTGTAATTGTATTTTCCCACAACTGTCGATTGCCAGGGGTTGCATTCAACAGTGAGGTGTGATGTTTCGAGATTGAAGCTGCCATCTCGATCCGTTGGCCTGCCGACAACAGGTATACCAACGAGAGACCGATAGTCCTCAGGTTTCGAAACATTCGTGGAAATAGTGGTCCAGGAGGAGTTGAGGTCATGCGTAAAGGGAATCTTTACGTTGCCCCAAGTATCTTCGGGTCCTTTCTTAGCTTCATCCGAGGCGAACAAAGCAGCAGCATACAGAGGCTGGACTTGTGATAGACTTCCATCATACTCAACATACGTGCCAGCGGTCATAGCCCAGACTGCGGATCCAGGACCAGTGGAAAGGTACCTCAAAGGCATGAAATTTGAGGCCGTGCTTGTGGATCGTTCTAGGAGACGCAGTGATGCTTGGCCACCTAGGGGAGACATCGCCCACAAGAACAAGAGGTTGACGCCCACCAGGGTCAATCGCCGCATTAAAAATTGGCTTTCAACTGTGCCCCACACAGATTGGCTCGCCATGAGTAACTCGAGTGTCTAACAATATCCTATCAGCGGACTTCACCTTCAATTCGAGAGCAAGACTATTGTTACTTACGCTCAATTTCGCACCTCTTTCAGCAAGATATCTTGCAATCATCTTCATACTACGGCCAGATATAGCTGCGAACATTATCGGGAACAACGTAGGACCCTTCACAATGAGTAATCGTCGTTTTGAAAAAGTGTATACTAACCAGTTGGATGGCTGACGTAACTTTCGTAGCGAAAGCATTGCCTTCTACAGCTTTGCCGTTCAAGGTGATAACAGCCACCCCGAGCACTGATCATGTTAGGTTGGTAAATGACAGTGACGCGAGGGTTACCTACAAATGAAGTAGACTGGCAATACAACAAGAAGCACATCGCCGAGTGCAAATAGACTGGAGACCCAATCGTGCTTGTTCAGAGCCCTTGCCTCCTCAGGCCAACTGGGCACATGCGTTACGGTAGCTTGCCATAGTTTATCTGACTTCGTGGTTGAATCTTGCGCAGGTGACTGATCTATACCATCAGTAATCGGAGCTGCAACAAGGGGATGTTGAAGTGGATGCTCGTGTGAACTGGTGTTCGCGGCCATGATTGCTGCTGCACGCTCTCAAGGAATGCTATATCTGGCAGATGAGAAAAGTGCTTCATTCGCAACGAGCGAACACGCGAGTTTTGCATAGCTTCCATGCGGCACAGCAACAGCGAATCCTTCTTGCCGCTACTGTAGTATCAGGCAAAAGCAGACTCTCACGGCCAGTGCGGTGGGTCCACTGCAGAAACCCTTCATTGTGTTTAGAACAGCTGCGCACGGATACCTTGGGTGCTCCCTGACGCAGTTCCCCTCTGCTGATTGGAGAGGAATCATAAATTACCTATTTTATCTTTCCCCTGTATCATACTGGCCGTGAGAGTCTAACATCAGCCTGTTACCACAGTAGGCGCTTCGGCTGTGGGAGCGCGCTTGCGATATTGCTCGAGGGTGATGCAACATCCTCAGCGAATCATTTTGCTTTGGTGCGACGGTAAGCGCCGGGACGAGCCTGGGGTGGAGTCGCCTCGGCCCGCGCTTGTGTTGGCGTGCATATCTATTTTTTGCATCGCATAAACTCTGGCTGTGCTCTGTCGAAGTAGAAAGTGTGTCGAGAGGCAGATTGGTGAGTCGAGTGTGGACGTTGGTGGTCAAAGGACGGAGAGGCAGGTGACAAGAAAGACGCGATCTCATGCCAAGGGTCCATGAACCTAAATCATTGTTCCCCACAGCAAATCCAACAGAGGCCCTTCATCTTGAGAGATAAGTTGGAGAATCCTTATCGGCGGTATTACACATCGCAGTCATGCCGCAGCGTGGAGTCGACTGCGGCGCGCCTCTGGCGGCTGCCACATCTACCCTGCACCAACCTCCTCGATGCATTGTTTCCCCATATCCCACACAGCAGGTCAACAGCACGGTGCCGCTATCTCCGGCGGTCGCAAAGTCTTTTTGCGTGGGGCCTTTCAGGAAACGCGAGGTTATGTCGACTGCAGAATATTCACTTATCATTCGACATGCTGGCAGCCGCCACAGAATGTATAACGCCACCAGAAGACAGCATTTGGGAATGCGTTCATTTGTACACGCTTAATATGCATAGATGTCGATTTCGAATCTGAGGGGGGCTGAATGACTTACTGATGGCTCCTGGCATGTGATGTGTGAATCAAAACACTGAGCACATGATGCACTTCATGAGCACAGCATGTGACGGTGGTCAGCTCAGAGGTGTCCGCTCACCACTGACAATGTGATTTAGGATGAGTTAGGTGCCTGGATGTAGAGGTGTAACTCTTATCTCCACGCCTAGAATGTGTTACGGTGTTTTCATTCCACCTTCGCTGATCGAACAATTTGATGTTACCACGACATGATCGGAAAAACCGAAGCTACGGTCGAGCCAGTACATACAACACCTACAAGTTTCTTTGCTAGGCTGATAAAGTGTAGGATTCGCTGCGAAATCGCGTGTTCGTATCTTCGCTCGTTACCGTTTTGACCGACGTCTTCGGTACAGCGAAAGATCTATATCGCAAACTCAAACAGACGTCAAGCACCAATAATGGCGTAGAGGAAGACAAGGATGACGGAGATTTGAACATTCATGAACGCCGAGATTCACACTCTAACATCATCGAATCACTTGGACGCCATGTTCGATGGAGCCTCGACAGAAGGGCAAAGCATCACAGCAACAGTGAGGACGACCTTGTGTGTAACGCATCTTTGCAGGTGCAATCCACGTATGACCGCGCATACCGCAAGCTTGGCGAACCATACGCGCGTGGAGACGACCTTGCAAAAGTACAACTACAGTCACACCTCATCAAGTTACAGCAGGTTCTCGTCAGCATCCACCAAGACCTCATGCTGAGCAACTACCTCACAACCTCTTCTTCGCACTCGCAGCTGATCCACTTGGTCCAGACCATACGAACCACTCGATCAGCATCTATCCAAGCACTCGACCTGCTATACCAGCGCATGCTAGCACAGCCTGCGCCGAAGTCACCGGTCGTAGACTTGCCAATACCAGGGGGCCTCCCTTTACCTACTCGACCACCAAGTAGAAGCCGCAGCAGCAGTTCAAGCTCCTCAGAGACCACCGTAAAGGTACCTTCTGCACCCACCCCCGACCGCCCAAAGCCAAGGCCCAAAACAAATCCCAACATGACCAAGCTCTTCTGCCGCTACGCGCTCGACCTGCAGTACAACAAGCACCTCCCGCTCTCAGACAACTTCGACCTCGATGGCAACAGAAAATGTCCACATTGTCGCACGTACATCGCCGTTCGGCCGAAGAAGGCGTGGGAACTAGTTGTGGAGAGTCAAGGACGGTTCCCCAGACGCAGAAGATTCTTGGTGAGAAATGTGTTTGTGGTCAAGTGCCATCGCGCTGGTGGTGGATTTGCGTGCGTTTTGTGCGCGAGGTATGGGGACGCGGATACAGTGTGTCGTTCGATTGCGGCGTTGATGGAGCATTTGTGGAAGGAGCATTCGGCTGAGGATTTGGAGAAAGACGAGGATGTTGTGGAATGTTGAGGAAGGTTGGCATTTAGTTTTGTGATACCCAGCGCTCGATTTCGTTCTTCGCAATCCATATATAAGTACAGTTTTTCTCCTCAAATATACATCTCACACTACAAGTTCTCTTATACTACAGCACACCATCCCTGTGGCTTCTCATTATACTACTCAACGTCTAGTCCTACGCCTCTTTCCGCCCGCGCCTCTGCAGCCTCGAATGCTCTCCTGATTGCAAGACTAACCTGTGTCCATCCAACAATCTCATTGTGCCCTCCATATCTCACAACCTCGAGTTCGCATACCCTCTCACCTCGCGAATCCTCAACCTTCTTGTACGCGAAGGCGCCCCTCTTAACCCTCTCCGCACCGTGTATACTCCTCCGTTCCTCCCTAGCGCTCACGCCCTCCTCCGCAAGCATAGTAGATTGGAGCGGCTGAAATAGCGCTTCGGACTGACGGAAATCAATATCCTGATCATTGCGCGCATGCAGAAGCGTAAGTCTGATCGGCGTCTTCGAAGCCGCAGTGAGAGTCAAGAGAGAGCGAAGGCGAGGAAGTGTCGGCCAGTGGTCTACAATGCGAGACAGCAGAAACCTGGCAATACGTTCGTAGCCGCGGAGAGGGCGGAGTACGGGGATGATACCCCCGATCTTATAGGTCTCGAGGAGGGTAGCGAGATCCCGGAAGGGAGCGACGAGAACGATGCCTGCGAAGCCGGCATGCGATTTTGGAAGGGGCGAGACATGCTTCATGTCCGAAGGAAGATCTGCTGATGATGGGTCTGCAAAGTAGAGCGCTGAGGCAGCAGTCACGGCAGTGCCTAGGCTTTGGCCGAGCAGTACGGTGCGAGTGGTCGGGTGGTTGAGGTCATTTTCGATATAAGAGAGGATCGATACGGCGTCTGTGATGAGACCCTGCTCTGTGGGGATATGAGGAGCATTGTTGAGCGTAGAGAGTCCAAAGCCACGGTAGTCGCATGTGAGAAGATGGGTATGCGGAATACCAGAGATTGAGCGATAAGTTGAAGGACGCCAGCCTTGTGCCAAATGGCCTGCGTTCTGTTGGGGTGTCAGAACATGCGAATACGAACAGGTATGAATATACGAAGTACCGAATGACTCGGCCTGATAATCAAGAGGCAAAGGTTCGGGGTGGCTTGCGCTGATAAGGTATGATGGTCAAAGAGATCATAGAGAAGTGATTACTTACGCCATGGAAGTTGACAACTACTCTCGCCTCGGGATCAGATCTTAACAGTTTCTCACTAGCTGTTCCTTTAAGTTGATCGGCAACCTCCCCAGCAATTGATCCCATAGCCAAGTGATCCTCGTTTTGCAAATAGACGTCTAGCGGAAGCACGTGCCAGCAGAACAGACGCTCGTTATCCGTTGTATCTAGCCAGAAAGGCTGAGCTTGTCCCTCTTTAATAACCAGTCAGCAACGAAACTTCAAAAAAAGGTATGCAGTCTCATATGAGATTGAGTGTAGGAAGACTGACTGGCGAATCCGAATTCCTCTGGGTTGGAGACATTGTGCCAGAAGTTCGTGTTGAGCTTGTGTGCGTAGAGAGCGCTGTAAATGATGGTCAGGTCGTTTCAAAATTCGGCGAGACTTTTTGATTTACTGTCGCTGCATCCTGGGACTGATCAACGCTGCCAGAAATGTAGCCCATAAAACACCGAGGCCCGCCAGCGTCCAATACGCCTTGACGAAGATTGGCTTGAGGTCAGGCATCCTTGCGCACTCCGAAGCAAAATTTACGATAAGCTTAAAGGTGAGAGTCTCGCAGAAGTTTCAATCAACATGGATGGAATGCTTGTGAAGAT
>JUDZ01009684.1:0-43621 GCA_000812845.1 Stagonosporopsis tanaceti | reverse complement strand
AGAGGCTTTCGATCTTTTCATTGTTCGTTGTTTGTTCCTATCTATGTGTATAGGAACCAAACCACCAAGCGGGACATACAAGGGAGATTGAATGGAATGGGTTAAATCCTATCCTTCTCGCGAAGTTAGGTCAAGGGAAACGTGCACAAATTACCAAAAACCTTTGTGTCGCCGTATCTGAACTCCAAGTTGGCAAAAATTGATTAGATTAATCCAAGTGCTCATGTGCACGCTTGCGAGGTCCCGTTCCCGCCTTTGGCAGTAGTGTTGTAATTAGAGATCTTCGCCTCCAATCTTGTACTGCTCCCACGGGTCATTTTCGCTGCCGAACGTGATCTCGTGGCGCTGATGAAGCTCTTCTACAGAGACTGTTGACGAGAGATTGACCTCCCAGTTCAGCTCAGCCCAGGCTTTCATCAGATCTCCTTGCTCGTCTTTGTTCATCAGACCAAGAAATCGGATTTTGTCGAATCTGGACATTGTATCTGCCCAAATCTGGACCAGGAAGTCAACAACACGACAGCATCCCATCAGACAGTAGTTGTGTCTGAAATCGATTTCTATCGTTGAGATCGTTGACATGTCTTGCAAGCTCTCCACCAGATTAGTGATCGCACCAAGGGTAAACTCGAGATAGTCTTCATGCAGCATGTTCATCCGTTCTTCTGTGCTCCTTTGGCCAAAGAATCCTGGACGTGCACGCTCTTCTTCATCCCAAATGATGGAAGGGAAACCGTTGTTAATAGATGATGCAGCACGAGCATTCATCTCAACACTGGCGTGCTTGATCACTTCCAAGGCCCGTTCGGAAAACAGCTTTCGGGTTGCCGCTCTGCTACATGGGTTGAACGGGTGGTACACGTAGTACTCAAAAGGAAGCATGAACTGGTTTTTGCTAAGGTAGATGTGTTCGGCTTCCTTATGCATAGCTTTCGACACTCTTAATACGGATAGATCTGGACGCCGGAATAGATGGATTTCTTGGGCACGAGTTTGGTTGTAGGTCGGCATCCCATCTGCTTTGTAGAAGACCTTGCCCACGACGACCAAGTCCTCGTAGATCTGGCAGCGAAGCTCAAGCGGCAGATGCATGAATCGAAACCCCGTGGCTGGTGATGATGAGCTCGTCGTAGATGTCTTTGTGGTTGTCGAAGTAGTCGAAGGTGTACCATCGCTGAAGGTAGTAACAGTGGCGGTGATGACAGTGGTGATTGTTGTTGTGACTGTAGTCGTCGCGATAACTGCGGCAGGACCAGCGACCGTGACGGTGCTGACATCGCCCACGTTGCTCATGCTTGCTGCCAGCACTGCGACAATTAGCAGACCCTTAAAAATGAATAGATGTTGCACTCGCCTTGCGTCGAGAACACTGGCAGATGTGGATGTTGATTGTAGAAATAAGCCAGCCAGGTTTCGAGAACTTAAGTACGTAAGGCGCCGCGTTAAGATGGAAGTGCCTGTCCAAACGGACATATACAAACAGCAAGCGCAGTATTGTTATCACACGACTCACAGTCAGGCGCTCCGAACTGATTGCTTCGACAATCCAACGACTGCTCAAGATCGAATATTCTTAGTCTTATGCTGAGACATCGTGCTGGCCCGTTGGTAGGATCGATGACATAGCAAAAGCGAATGCTTGTTGGCTTGCAAAGGATCATGCTTGGAAGGCTGCACTATGGCTCTCATGTTTATTGGCTACTGCAATAAGGGCTAGAATAGCCGAACTGAAACATTGCGCTGAGCACTATAATACTCACAAAGATTCGTTAATGCATGTATTCCCCAGATCAACGCCCAACGCGCCAAGATACAGTTACATCGTGGATCTTACAAATCGGCCATCGCCTCATCCATGTCCTTCCCACCGAACTCATCCTCCTTTATCCCCTCGCCAAGCTCATCGTCTTCGTCCATGTGCTCAATCGCAGCACGGCCTTCGAGAGCCCTCAGGGCAGTGTAGTCTGTACCGCTGATACCCAGTTCACCCTTTTTCTTCTGATGCGCTGCCAGCTCCTCGGGTCCCCAGCTTGAGTAACCCTCTGCTTGCTGCCTGCTCAGTGGCACGCTCATGTCACGCAAGAACTGCTTAGCGGTGCCTACAGCCTGATCAACACTCAGCTTCGTGCTCTTCTGGTCGAGGCCCTGCTGTATCCACTTCGGCAGCTGTGTGATCTTCTTGTTGAACCGCTTGTCTGCCAGCACCATGATACCATAGTCGTCCTTGCCACGGATGACACGGCCCAAACATTGCGCAGCGTGTCGCATGGCGTCGAAGGAGAGGAAGTCTTGCTCCTTGATACGGTATGTCTCACGAAGGAACTCAAGACGTGCTTTCAAGATACGGGACTCGGTGTACTGGAAGGGAACACCCATGCACAGCACAGTGCGTCCGTAGTGGTGATCGAAATCGATGCCCTCGGAGACCTTGCCACGTGCGACGCAGAGTAGTACCGCACCGCGACCGTTGTTGCATGCTGTTCGGAAGGTCTCGAGCGCGAGCGCCGTCTCTTGAGCGTCCGGCGTTTCGACGAGAATGAGTTTGTACTTCCATACAGTGTCGAGAATCTCCATACCCTGCCAGGCGGAGATGATGTGCTCCATATAGAGGTAGGATGGGAAGAAGACAACAACGCCGTCGGGGGTAAGTTTGCAGAACTCGATGAGCAGATTACCGAAGTTGCGTTGCACTTGGATGTCTCCGCGGTGCTCGAAGCCGGACGTAATCTGGTTCTGGTCGCTACCACGGTCAACGATCATGGGTAGGAAGGACTTGCGTGTGAGCGTCATGGTGAACGACTCTTGCACAACCGTGTTGAAGTTGAGCATTCGAGGGTACATATCCAGTGGGGACATTGTTCCTGATGTGACGATGACGGAATAAAAGCGCTCAAAGACGGGCTTGATGGCGATGGCAGCATCAAGACAAGTAAGGTGAAGAACAGGGTTCGGGACTTGGGCTGTCGCTGACTCGAAGGGTTCAATAATGAGCAAGAAGCCAGTCTCATATGTTGCGATGAGAGTTGCAAAAGTTGCAACATCTTGAAGTGGTTGGTAATCTTCAATGTTGGTAAGTTCGAGTGTGCGTACAAGCGATGTCAAGCGCTCGGCACAGAAGCGCAGCGGCTTCCTTTCGATGAAGGATGCGTTTTTGAGGGACTCTAAGAACGAGGGAGGTGTTTCGGAGATAACTTGCACAACGCGCATCCGGATCTTGAGATACTCAATGAAGCGTTTGAGGAAAGCAACAAAGTGCTCGGCACGCCGAATGTTACCTGGTACTGCTTCGGTAAGAAGGTCATCGGGCAGTGCTGGATTGGCCATGAAGGCATCCTCCGTACGCGCTTCCTCTGCTGTACGCAATCCCTCTACTAGCTTAGCGTATTCGTTCTGTAACTTCTCGGCATCGGTAGTCTTCATCTCGGTGATCTTTCTATCCAGGTTATTGACTCCTTTGGTCGCTTTGCGCAATACGTCCTCAGTCAGGTCGATACTCAGTGACTCGATGCAAACGTTGTCGATGTTATGAGCTTCGTCGAATACGACGATGCAATCTTTCGACAGCTCCTTTGAGACGCGATCTGCGATCTTTGGATCCAGCAGGTAGTGATACGAGTAGATGATGACGTTACAGTAAGGCATCATTCGACGTGCTGTAAAATAAGGACATTGCTTTTGCTGCTCGCCGTACTTGAGAAGTCCATCGAATGTGAAGACACCCGGAGGAATTAGATTGTGTGGTTCGAGAAGATCAAGATTCTCGTGGTACACGCAAAGTTCGACATCTTCCCCACGCTCCTTCTTCTCTTTCACGAAACCAGCTGTAAGACTGCGGCACCGAGCATCAACAACGTTGCCACTCTTTTCTCGTTTTACGCTTGGGTGCAGACAGAGATTTTTGCGACTCGTGAGGCCCAGCCCACGGAACTCCTCTTCGTGACCCAGCTCCTGTGTGCGGTATTTCATCAAAGCTTTCAGCTCAGCCAAAGCTTTTTCAATTTCCGACATAGTTCGAGAGCAGTAAATAAGCTTTCGCTTTTCCGGGTAGAATTGCTGGTATGCAATGATAAGGGAGAGCAAAGACACAGTTTTACCTGTACCTGAAGGCATCTCCAGAACGCAGTGCCCGCCCTGGTCCAGAGTGCGCTTGAGATCGCACATGTAGGCATATTGCTCTGGATAGACCCGCGGATACGGGAAGAGCACCGGGAGATTACTGTCACAAAGATCAGTACAACGAAATGTAGAAGATATTAAGATATGCCAGAGCGATGACCGGAAAGAGTAGAGCGCAGAAGATCGTTGTACACGATAGAGACACACAGACATAGAAAAATTATAAAGGTAGCTTTGACAATTGGATGCCTACGATTGGCAGGGAGCAGTCAAACAAAGCACTCGAGTCGTCGCAAACGCTTCGAGGAGTCACAGATAATACTTGGGGGAGCTCAATAGGCAGCACTCACTCTATAAAGAACTTCATGTTGACGACCGCCCGCGCGGAAGCTGTCGTGGCGATAGAGTCGGTCGTGAGAGACGAAGCGCGTTGCTCAGGATGTCAAAACGCGCCATCCATGTTCGTCACTAGCGCAGGCGGACCCACTCCCGCCCTTCAGCAATCGTCATCGTTTGGCGGGCACGTTGCACACAAACTTCGTCTTTCGATACTCGACAATACACTGCTGTTGCTTGCCGTGCGTGCTGGCGTCGCTCCTTCCTTTTCTTTTTCTGTTCATATTTATTATACCGCACACATCATGAGCAAACGCGCAGGCAAAGCTTCGGCCAGCAGCGCGCGTGCTGCGTCGACGTTCGGCAACGCCCCCGCGTTTGGTGGGAGCTTTGGAGGCAGCGCATCGCAGCTCTCGTATGTCGCGGAGCCGCCTAATCTCTCGGCGATATCAGATCCCAATGTCGTTGTGTACTTTCGCAACTTGTCAAAGAAGGATAGCACGACCAAAGCAAAGGCGCTCGAAGACTTGCAGACGTACATTGCGGCGCTGCAAGAACCAGTAGAAGAGGGCGTGGTAGAAGCATGGGTCAGTGTCGCCAGGCGGAGCAGTAAAGACGAGCATTGTAGTAATAAATCAATCAGATCACTGTGTACGCGCGCACCTCGATAGACAATGCCAAGGCTGTTCGCCAGCTCTCCCACACCGTCCACGGTCTTCTGGCCGCATCTGCTGGTAAGCGCATCGCGCGCCATATGCCAAAGAGCGTGGCAGCATGGCTGTGCGGTCTTTATGACAGCGACCGTGCAGTAGTCGAAGCAACGCAGAACTCGCTGCGCCAGGTCTTCAACACACCTGAGAAGGTCCAGAACATCCGCAAAGCCTACCAGCAGCCTATACTCGAATACTGCCGCGATGCAGTCGACAAGGAGAGCATCACTACACTCAGCGATGAGCGCACAGTCAGCGCAGACGACGCACAGGCGAAATACAGCAGAGTCATTTCTGCATGCATAGCGCTGCTGGGGAGTCTCCTGTCGAATCTGTCCCCAGATGAGTTGGCCAAGTTTCAGGCTGATTACGACGCAGTGCTGGGAGACAAGAAACTGTGGGAGTTTGCATCATACGCAGATGTTTCCATCCGCCGCTCGCTGCACCGTCTGCTTAAGATCTGCTTAACGAAGCAGCCAGAAGCAGCTGGCGCGAATCTGGAGACCATCAGCAAGGCATACCTATCCGTTGCCCTAAACTCCGACCAGACTGGCTCAGCATACGACTTCATCGAAGCCCTCATTCAGTTGACGGCAGCCCACCCTACCGCATGGACCGAACACTACAAGAGCAAGACGGCAGTCGATAGAAGATTACGGCAGTTCTTGAAGAAGGGCTCGCAGTTTGGGCCTCAGGACTACTGGAGCCGCCTGGTCGTTTTGGTCAAGGCGCTACCCACAGAGGTGTTGCCTAGTCAAGCACCTGAAGCGGCAGAACTTCTCAATGCTCTTCAGGCTGGCATCACAAGCAAGAACGAGCCGAAGTATAGCCAAGAGGCTGCATACACCGCATACTTCGACATACTAGCTTTGATAAACGCACGACTATCTGCTGGAGACCACCAAACGTTCATTCAAGAGTCGGTCTTACCGATCATGAGCCAGTTCTTGCAGCCTTCAATAGAGACGTCCCAATGGACTATACCTTCCAATGCGAGCAATCTTCTTGCGCGAGCACTGGCGATCGATGGAGTGACAGCGGCTCTGTCGAAGCAGTGGCCACAGTATGCACAGAACCTGGTCGACAACATCAAGACCTCGGCACCTGCCCAGTCGAAAGACTTCGAAAAGTCTCAGACGGCTGTTTTGCAACACGGTACGCGCTATGCGACACTTCAAAAACAAGCTCTTCAAGCCAAGATCGAATCTGGCTTGGTGCATGCTATCGAAGAAGCCGAGTCCGCGGTTATTTTGGAAGCTTTGGCAGTTGTCAAGAATAGGAATGGGAAGCCATATGGCGCTGCCGGCACGATTGCAGCACTCTTGCCTCGCAGTACAGAATTGATGACTGGGGACATTGGAAGACAACTTGAGCAGTTCATCCAGGATGACCTGCCTGCAATCATTCTTTCGCCTTCGTCTACCTACCTCGTCGAGATCCTTTACTCTTTCTCCGAATCTTCCAACTTCAAGGGTGCCTGGAGTGCTTCGCTAAAGACAGTATTGAAGGGAGAGGACTCTACGGTTAAGACAAAAGCTCTTGAGGCCCTCTTGACATCACCTAAGATTCCGGCATCCTTCGATCTGGCCAGCTCTGATCCTGAGCTGCAGGGCTTTGTCAGATCAAGTGTGCATCAGGCTGTCGAAGGCTCGTTGGAGTGGGACTCGTTCTCGCGCATCTTGCAGTCACAAGCCAAGATTCTGGCTCCAGAAACAACAGACGACGTTCTAGCGTACTTGACACAGTCGCTGTCGATATCACAACATGCACCCCAGTCATTGCAAGGCTTGCGCCAGATCGTCAAGTCGAATCCAACCATGCTACGAGAGTTCGCCACCACGCCGAGAGGCGCAGAACTCCTCCAGGCCTTGTTGCGCGCCTCCGAGTCCCCCAACGATGAAATTGCACAGGGCGCAGCTACCGTCAGCGCATCCATACAGACGGTCCTTGCCTCTGATGCTGGCACACAGAACTCAATGTACGATCTAATCCACCAAGGTTTACGCGAAGCAACACCTTCATCGGTGTCTGTAGAGACCTTGGTAGAGCTGGCTGAGAAGTCATTAAAGCCCGCCGAGACATGGGAAGTGAACTCCAACCTGTTCCCTAGTACACAGGACTGGGACACAGCTATCGCTCCATTCCTGGCATCTGCGCCGAAGTCTGCCCTTGCTGTTACAAACACACTCAGCAGTGCTGCTTACTTGGTGGAGCCAACTGTATCCTCCGCCAACGTTAGAAAGATGGCTCGGGATGCAGACGGCTACTCTGCAGCCTATCGCATCGCGCAGTACGTGGCCAGATTGTCCAAAATCCCGCAGTTCAAAGTGCACGCTGCTCCGGTCGAACTGCGCGATCACTACTTGCGCAACCTTGCTCTGACTGTGCAGCTTGTTGAGGACAATCTTGGCCTTGCTGGTGCGAACGGTTTATGGACGGACTATAACGCCGACACTGAAAGCGATGCAATGACGTTTAAGGCAGATGCTGCAGGTTTCACCACACAAGAATTGACCGAGGCGCATGGCCCTGCATTATTGTCGGCGAGGCATACTCAGGAAGAGAATGGATTGTTGACCTGGGCTCAGGGCCTTCTTGGTCAGATTCCCACAGACACCTCTGTTCGGGCCTACTACTATGCGCGCGCCTACAGCTCCTTGATCTCGGCCGCGATATCATCTTATGGCTGGAAAAGTTCATGGACGGCTCAATTACAGGATTCTTTGAAGGCAGTCAGGAAGAACAAACAAGTTATCCCTCTTCTTGCGTATTTGGCAGCATTTGAGGAGCCACTTGCGGCGTCGAAGTCATGCGAACGCTTTTGCAACGAGCTCATCGCAGATCTTACAGGTCTTGACATCGACCAGAAGCCAGGAGAGGGACTGAGCCAACTTGTGACTCTCAACGCAGTCCTTTCTCAAGACGGTATATCCGAGAGTATTGCCAAACAGCGCCTTGTCTTCTTTGTGAAGCACGTTATGCCTTGGCTGGATGCAGCTCACGGCTCAGTGGAGATCAGAGCGGAAGTCTCCCGAGCATTGACGTCTCTGCTTCCGCTGATGAGTGACCTATATGGTGAGCACTGGGGCGATATTCTGAACGCGCTCTCAGCGGCTTGGTTTAGCACAACTGAGTTGCAAAGCACTGAAGCGGAAGCGAGCAGTCCGATTCCTTTCACGCATGCCTCGCTCAAGCTGTACGAACAACTACGCAGGCTTACGGAGTCGGAAGATCCTAACGACGATTTGGTCGAAGCCTGGAAAGAGACTGAGCAGTCGGTTGCAGCTGGACTGATTAATCTTCTCAAGCACTCGCAACACTTCCCAGACGAGTTCCATCAACCTTTGAAGATGGTCAACGAAGTCCTTGCTCGTCAGATTGCCAAGGTGCCATTGCAGCATCTCGACTCTGCTGATGAGCTTTATCCATTACTATATGTCGAGTCGCAGCCTGTGCAACAGACCGCTTTCGATGTTCTGCACAAGCAGATACCTGCCGCGCAGGAGCAGATCTCCATCGATGCTGCGCTATCAAAGACCACAGCTCGTTTGCCTGAAGAGTTGCTTTCCTTAATCATTGAGTCACCAACAGTTGCGGCACTGGCTGAGGTGAACTTCGATCGTAGCGTTCCCCTGTCATTAAAAGGCTATCTCCTGAGTTGGTTGCTTGTCTTCGACCATCTCGAGCACGCGGTAAGTACTCTGTCAACGGTAGTTGCGTTTCACTGACAGCATTAGTCCTTCAAAGTCAAGAACGACTACATCGACCATATCAAAGAAGGCGACCACCTACCCGGTCTCCTTGACTTCACATTCGACTTTCTTGGCCATGCCCACAACAAGCCTGTAGATGTGTCCAAGCTCAACGTCACAGCTTATACCCCCGACACCGAGGCTCCTAAGCAAGATATTCAATTGCTTCTGACGCACCTCTACTATCTCACCCTTCTTCACACACCCTCTCTAACGAAGTCATGGTTCAACGCTCTGACCAGCCGCTCCCGCGCGATTGCTGTCACTCTCGAGCCCTGGACCGAGAGGTTCATCTCACCACCCGTCATTTCCGCTGCCCTAGACAGCGTGACAACATGGGCTGGTACCGCAACAGACGACACTTTCAACGTCCGCGTCGCGCCGCGCGCTCGCGAGATCACGGCATCCTACATCCTCGACGAGCAAACAATGTCCATGCGCATCAGCCTGCCTCCCGCATTCCCGCTCGCGAACGCCCACATCGAGGGCCTGAATCGTGTCGCCGTCAATGAGCAAAAGTGGCAGTCCTGGCTGCGCACCTCGCTCGGCGCGATCACTATCTTCAACGGATCGCTCATTGACGCACTGTCAACATGGAGGCGGAACGTCGAGGGTGCGTTGAAGGGACAGACGGAGTGCGCGATCTGTTACAGTATCGTGGGGCCGGACAGGAAAGTGCCTGATAAGAGGTGTGGAACATGTAGGAATGCGTTCCACGGCGCGTGTCTGTTCAAGTGGTTCAAGAGTAGCGGTAGCTCGAGCTGTCCGCTGTGCAGGAACCCATTCAACTACGGCTAAATGCGTAGTGTAAGTGGCTGAAGTCTAGGTCAATATTCCGTGCAAGGCTTGGAGCATCATGGGCGTAGAAATGTCATTCAGTCATCATCTCTGTGTACTTTGAGGCCCTAGACCAGAATATGCAGATAATATTTACACCTCACATTGCAGACACACTCAAACTCTAAAATGGCACACGACTCCATCCCAGCATCGACAGTTCCGTTGATCTACCCATATTGATGCTGAGGTAAGTCTGATGGCTTGCCTGCAAAGTGTCTAGCCATTAGGGCTTCTTCTGTAGATACAGCAGCGACTGTGGGGTCCGAATTGACTGTTACAACTGACACGGCAGTCGCAAAGTTCTCACTCGTCAGATATGTATCCACGACTCATAGTGTCAACACGGACCAATGTCGCATCCTCCTCAACGCTGTCCAGGGGCAAGGACATACGTACACCATCACTATCCCCCAGGATTCAGGTGTTGGACTGCCAAGATATTGGATGCTATTCGCCATTTGCGACGGGCGCGATATTCCAGGTCCATTTGAATTGACCCTGCAGTTCCCATCCAAGTGGTGACGATGACTTAAAAGGTTTTCAGCCTTAGTATCCGTCCTGCAGCTTTGGCAAACGCAAGAAGGAATGTTACCATGCAGCAAAGATAGAGACCAACAGAGACTTTTATCTGTGTGAGGCCCTGCAACAAAGATGAAGACCAACAGGGGATTTTATTTGTACATCCACATTAAGTAGAGCAACTACCTCAACATTGTTGTCTGATTTGAGAGATATCCCTACCTTGAAAAACTCCCCATCAAAGGCTATTCGATACTTCCTCGGCTATCTTGTCTTCGTAAATCGTAGGCGACCCTATTTTCCCCAGACATCATCAACCCGGTGGTCGTGATCAAGCTCTTCCGTCTGCGCGGGTGAGCGAGACCTATTGCGCCATGGACTACTGGCTCTGCCAGCGGAAACATGCCCACCGTAGGTAGCGTCTTCAGGTACTAGATACTCGTACAGGCCTGAAATATTGGCGGGACTCATTGGTCGTGTGGGACGTCTATTCGAGCTTTGCCTGTACGGGCTTCGGTCTCGCGCGGCAAGAATCTCATCTCGACGACCTTGAATGGGCGAAAGGCTGACTTCCCGCTGCCGTGTGCGCAACGGAGACTTAAGGTCCCGATTAGATGGACTTGGAGTGCTGACCGCAGGAGCGATAGGAGGATCAGCTTGGGAGCGATCGTTTCGTGGCTGATTAGCACCCGCAGCGGTACCCGAGTCAGGTTCGGAGCCACTGGAGCCCTGCGAAACAGCGGTTAGCCTTTGATAAAGCTGGCGCGAAGGTGCTTCATCAACAAGAGATGACCTGGATGAGATATCAATTCGTTCGGACGAAGATCGCCCTGAAGATTGGAGCAAACGACGTGGTGACACTAAAGTCCGGTGTGTGGGCTCGGGAGAAATGTCCCGCCATGGATCATGAATTGGAGACCTCATAGCCTCAAGAGCAGCAGACTTTGAGATATCCTGGCTGATACGCTGACTTGAGAATTGATGAACATTGTGTTCTGATCCCGCAGAAACAGTGGCGTTCGTCCGCGGTACGTTTTCGGCTTTTTGGTCGGGCTGTCCAAAGAAAGCAATCCCAGCGAAAAAAGTAGCCGGCAACAGATAGAGGAGATTTTCCTCCTCATACTGTGTAAGTCTCGTCCCACAACGCCCGGACAGGAAGTTATTGACATAAGCCAGCGCCTCCAGAGAGAAGTAGCCTCTGGCGCGCGCCGCAGAGAACCTCGCCACATACAGTTCTCTGAAGGAGAAGGACGTTAGACTGGGTAGAAGATCTTCTGCCTCGCTCTGTAGAAGTGTCATACCACGGTGCTCGGCCAAATAATCGTTGGTGTAGATCATCGCGCTCTCGCGAGAGGCGCCTCTCCGGCAGGCCACAGTGAAAGTCGTTACAGCGAGCTCTCTCAGCGAAAGGTATAGATCAGGGTTGAGCGTACTCGGCGAGCGCGGACCTGGCTCCTCTAGAGGGGGCCGAGTGGAGTCGTTGTTAGCGGTTTCGTCGATACTGCTACTATATTTAGGAGCCATAATGGCTGCGAGTTGGGTCAAGTTTGGTAAATCGTGGTTGAGGGGTTGAGCGGCCCGGGGACGTGGTGAGCATGGGATGTAGACTGGGCCGTGTACACAACATCTGGGCCTGGTGTTACTCAAACAGGATCAGTGAAAGTCAAGGCACACACGCGCTCGGGGTCTCCAGCGGAGTGAAATCTCGACAGTGAAACCTATCGAAACGTTGTGTAATGGCTTTCATATCGGTTCCTGACGGCGACACTTGCCACAGCGTAAGGGGTGTTTATAGTTTGGCAGTTGCTTCTGCAATCACCAATCCCTTTCGCGGCTCTGCGACATCAGTCGAATGTTCAGGATCCCAACCAGCAATCATGTCTTCAACAACATTGAGCTCGTCCTGACCCCAAATCAAGCCACCGTGCGGCTCCGGCTGCCCGTCTGCGCCTTGTCGGAACACGCGGTATGTTGGAACACCACAAATGCCAGACGCCTTTGCTGCCGCGGTGTTCTCCCGCAACTTTGTTTTGGCGGCAGGAGCATTGGCCTTTTCAAGCAGATCAGCTCCATTAAGGCCAGCTTTGTCCAGCACGCTGACGAGTATCTTGTCATCTGAAACGTTCGCATTCTGCTCCCAACAGGCTGAATCTATCAATTGTTAGGATGATGAGCTTCTGTAGTGGCGATATGCTTACATAACCAGGGCACCGTCGACGGCTCCACAATAGCAACTCGAAGCACTGTGGGAGTACGGATAGGAAAGATATCCGCCCAGTGGGAAGAAATCGATTTATCATGACTTCCTTCAGAGGCGTTGACGGCGTTCCAATAAGCTGTCCAGTCGGCATGGTCTTGTTTCGTCCAGGCAGCTTTAGTAGGGCTCAAAGCGAGCATAGGCATGTTTGGCGCGCCGATCTCGCGGAACAGTATACCGAGGAGGAACGGTTTCATAACAATCTCAAGATTTTTCCCGAATGTACGCTGAAGCCTTGCAAGTTGGGTGTAGCCAAGGAAGGCCCAAGGGCTGCTGAAGTCATACCAGAATTCCAGCTTTACTTTGTGGACGAGCTTAGGTTCTCTGTACGGGACACATCGAGGCATCAGAGCTCCTAAGCCTTGAACATCGCTCCAGTGACTGGAATTGCGGATCGAAAGCAGTGTAGCTTCCACGAAGTGCATGCGGTCCTGGCCCCAGAAGAATCGACCAGTTCTGTCCTCGCTCGTTACGTCAAGCCACTTGGCCTCCGGGATCCAGAAACCCGGCACACCAAAAGCGCCCCGCTCGATCGCTTCAGCAGTTGCAGTTTCCAACTCTTTTCTGGCCTGTGTGTCGGTGAAGCTATGCTTGCCGAGCTTATAAGCGGTCGTGAGTCCGCACTCGCGCGCAATTTCCAGCAGTACTTCAGTGTCAGTGACATCTTGGTTTTCTGCCCAGTAAGCTGCAAAAAGCCTGTCGGTCAAGCGACGACGCTCTTTCCCATCAGGGACGCAATAAAGCAGTCGTAATGCGTTGACGGACTTTCTTGGGTGTTGTGGTGGAGGATTGTACTTGATTTTGTACCTGCTCAAAACCGTTAGAGATGTGGGACTGGCACCTGAGGGTATCTATCCTACTTCTTCAAAGTTCGCTGCATACTTTGTGCAGTAACCGCCTTCTTGGTTGGATTGAAGACATCGCTTGCTGACCCTGCTGCACCCTGCCATCACGCATCAGTTCGGCTCCCGATTGCGATGGCTATTGTCCTTAGAAAGGTGACGCACCTGTGGAGCAGCTGTCGCGCGATAGATTGCCCCCAGAAGGACTGGACGGTAGACGAGTCTGGCGTCTGTGCGCTCAGCCAATGCTTGAACGCGTGTTGAGGCGATGTAAGCGAACGGACAGGAGATGTCGTAGTTGAAGACGAGTGTAGGCTGTGCCATGGCGAATAGAGTGTCCGCAGTAACCACTTGCTCACCGGAAGACAAGGTCTCGAGATGTTAATTGACAGTAAAAGCTGGTACCAGTAGTCCGGCACTCACATCGTTGGCTGGCCGCACCGTAAAGTGTTCAAGTGAATGTGGGGTAGACGCGCCTCGGCTGCGTGTCAGCCGAGGTCTGGACCGAGAACTGTTGATCGTTGACTTTGTTCGCTTTGCGAGCTTCCATCATGTCAACAAGTGCAGTATTAAGTCTTTGAAGGTGATCAATAGGACTCAGCGGCGCATTTGCTAACGAATGGACGACTATCATACGCGAAAAGCTCGATACAGGTTCAGCATCGTGGCATGCGTGTGTTCTGGGACTGACGCTCCAGCTGCAGTTGAGTCGAAAAACATCCAACAATTGGCTCAATGCCAAAATACCGATGATGTGTCGTCTTCATGGAGTGTACACGTATGGAAGAAGTAACAGCATGATGGTTAACAATGGTGTCTTAGGATGAGAATGAGCGATGCTCGAAGTAAAGACGACACACTCCATCTGGCCCCACCTGCCTCTTCAGCAACGTTCCACCACACCTTGAGTCCAAAGATGGGTTATGGTTCCCGTAACTTAATTTTCGGATATGGCCTTCGCATATGCCCTGGTCAGTCGACTGCCGACAGCGCACTGTTCATCACTATCGCTCAAAATCTCGCAATTTTCAAGATCGATAAATCTTTGGACGAAGAGCTTGGTAAGCTTGTCAAGCACAACCTGAAATCCGAGCCTGGAGCATTCAGTCATCTCTTGCACTACCACACATCTGTCAAGCCTCGCTCGCAGAAGTACGCCGATTTGGTCAGAGCTGCAGAGAACATGTCAATGGGAAGAAAGCGATTGACAAGTTTTGGACAGCAGGCCGTTGTCATACGACCTGAGATCTTCTTTTCGAAAGATTGGAGCTATCTGCAGCATTTGCTGTCGCCTTCTGTTTGGAATTGTTCTGGCTAGGCGTGTTCGCTTTCCAGGACGTAAGGTCTGCGGTACCTCTTGATCATTTTAGCGGCCCCCTTCCGTAAGTCGCTGCATGTGCTGCCATGGACTTGGCAGCCATATAGCATATAGCAAGGACAGCCGCCCATGGTGAAAAATTACGAGGATGGTACAATTAAGCACTTTGACCTCAAGTCCTTGCCTTACGGCTGCTTGACTTCCACTCAAGCACTAGTAGCCGCCGTAACTATCAGCTGCATCACGACAATCAAAGATCATGACGGCGCCGGTGCGCAGAAAAGCATAAATCTCCTTTCACGGTCGGTGCCGGGTTGTATTATCGCGCAGACGCGTAAGGCGAATGTCAAGAACGAATAGGGTTGATTTCGTTCACAGCAGCTTAGTAAGACTGGCCTGACTGACACAGTCATATACACCATATACAGCAATAAGAGGGTTTGTTGGATGTTGAAACAAGTCAGAAGTCTTGGTATGGTGCAAGGCGGAGAGCATACTGATTTGCTCTTCGCTGTTTGTGGTTAACACAGTTTCCATCTTGGCATCTCTCGTAGATGCCTCGTATGGAACGAAACATTCCTTTTGACGATCGATTGTGCCGGATCCATTGTTGAAGCCAAGGTGCCTGCAGTTGCGGAAGCGCTGGATTAGTTCTGAAAAGTCGCCGTTTTGATGATGCACTTGGAGGGTGTGGATGTTCAATGCAAGAGGAAGGACTTTGCGAGACATGCGTGGACTTAGCGTCGGCCTAGCGTCCTTTGCCTTTGCCCCGCCCTGGTGCTGTCTTCATATACTGCGCGACAGCCCACTGCCAATTGCCGGAATGTACGAAGCCCAACACCGCCGCTTTCCCCGTAACTCTTTGTAAGACACAGCTTCTTCCGTACCCTGCCCATGTCCCAACAGGAACCACCGAGGCTGGGACGCACCGTGCCTGACTGTTCGGCGACGCCACCAAGTCACAACATCACACTTTCAGGCCGATACGTTACTGTAGTCGGCGTAGACCCAAAGCACGCTTCTGAATTGTATACAGCGGTCGAGAGTCCCGAAAATGCATCGCTATTCGATTACCTGTTCGATGAGCACCCCAAATCTTTGGTCTCTCTTGAGTCACAACTCATAGAGAAAGCATCGACAACGAACCCTTGGACTTATACTATACTACTTAACGGTGAAGCTGGCGAAGTACCGAAAGCGGTGGGAATGTCGTCGTTGATGCGTATGGATCTGCCGAACCGTGTCATCGAAGTCGGCAGCATTTTGTTCACGCCGGCACTGCAACGCACGCCTGCTGCAACAGAGGCAATGTTCTTACTCGCACAATACGTGTTTGAAGAACTCAAGTTCCGCAGATATGAGTGGAAATGTAACAGTCTCAATGCGCCATCCCGACGAGCTGCAGAGCGACTAGGCTTTGTCTACGAAGGCACGTTCAGGCAGCACATGATTGTGCGAGGTCGCAATCGTGATACATGCTGGTTCTCCATGTTAGACTCGGAATGGCCAGAGGTGAAGAGAGGTTTCGAACTATGGCTGGACAGGTCAAACTTCGACAGCGATGGTCGACAAAAGAAGAAATTGGAAACCATCTTCCGGTGAGAAGGATAGTCCCATACAATGCATGGGGGAGAAAGTTCTGGGGTGGTTTACTGGAACTCGCTTCATCTTGAGCATCGCCAAAATATCACCCAATCGTCATCAATGATGCCTAGTCCCAACAGCAATAGTTCCTTCCGCCCATCAGACAGCCAGCCTTGTCCTAGCTCCGGGGGTATACTATGACAGCTCTGCACGCCTGCTGAGACCTGCTGCCAATGTTCTTAGCCAATGCAATATGATGAAATGCACATCGCTCATCTCTATTAAAATTATCAAACATTTGGCCAGCTAGGAATTGATACCTGCTGTTTGACTTATCAGGTCGCGACACGTTCTTGCTCCATGCTATCGCCCACACTTTATCTTCGGGTTGTCTCTTTCCGCAACCCGCTTGATATTTATTGCTTTATATCATTGCGTTCCGTTTTTACATAGTTATCTTTGTCTTGTCACCCAGCCTCTCAAACGCTACCTGGCCTTCTCTTCACGCCGCTTGTTTAACATTTCCCATATTGGCAGTATTCATTGACTATGTACGTCTACGTTGGGAAGAACAGTTTTCTCTCATGGGCAAACAATGAGTGTATCACTATTATCTTCCCTCCAGGTCTTTCTCTCAATGATTCAGTCAGCGCATATTGACAATAAACAACTGATGACCATGGCCGCCAGAAAAGCAATACTAGGTAGAAAGATTCAATTGTCAGAACGGGCAAGGATACCTCAGGATACGACGTGCGATTCCAGTTTAAATTCTATGGCTTTGAGGGCAACTTCTCAGCTGGTCTTCAATTTGTATCTCTCAACATGTACAGCCCAAAGGGTCCTCCAAGTCCTGTCTCGCTGTCACTGCAGCACAGTGATGCTGTACACGTCCCATCCGCTTCGGTTTTCGTTGGTAAACTTGACTGGCTCGAATACTGCCGAAAGGAGATGATCACACTCGTCATTCCTGGCGATATAGCCAATGGAGAGCCTATAATTTCAACCACCATTGGACTCAGGACGACAAAGGCATTCCCAAAATCAATCAAAACTTCAAGGGGATGATGAAAGCTGTTACTCGAAGCTCAAGTGGCGGATGGCAGGTGAGGTTCGATAATAGATACTATATGTATATACGACCTCACATTGGATAAAACTCGGACCTATGGCGAGTTACTTGTAGCTGATCCCGCCAACTATAGAGATTAGCCGTGCGATCTCAAGCGGGCAGAAATCACAGAGCTTGTTAACAAGAAGGTAAGGATGCCTTTTGGAAGGACTAGGTACTCCGACTAATAATCTTGGCCTAGGCGTTATTCGTGCGTTTCAGCACAGGTATGGACGATGGTATCATCAGGGTGAAGGACATGCTTGTCAGCCATCTCCATTTGCCGATGCGGATGTAGAGCTTTGTTATTTTGACATTGATCTACTCAAACAAAAATATATACCAAAAAAAAAGTGCACATTGGGCCAGTCACCGCCGACAGCGAAGAAATTCAAGTCTAAGTCCACCCAGCTCTACGCCAGTGCAGTTTCTGGCGATGCATCACCTGGGCAGCATACTACATGTCGTAAATGTTGGTGATCAGGGAAAACGCAGGATTGTAATTCTACGACTACATTTAACCCTCGCTAGCTACAGGCAGCCTGAGTGGCATTAAAAGCAATAATGAGATCCGCCATGTTCTCATGAGTAGATAGCTTGTCCAGAAGAACCCTTCCATCAGACTTAACAGTGATACTGCGTGTGTGGCCTTCAGTTGTTGACGGTTTTGCCTCCAATTTAAGCTCGAACCGATTGTCTGCTTGCTGAATAGCGTCCCGCAGCATAGTTGTGTTGTCGTGACAAGAGATGGGCCCGAAAATTTTCTTCCCGTTGAAATATAAGGTGCATCTCCCGTTATGGCCTTCAAGAGAATGAGGTCTCTCTTCGAGATAGATGCTGGTGTTTTGGGACATAGCAATGCCGATTTCCTGCTAAGTTTTAATACCTATCTGTGGCTTTTATTTGAAGGGGCAAAAGCCTACCTTATGTATTTCGACTTGGAGAAGTAGAGTGACGGCTTCTTTATCTAAGAATTGATCGATGATAGTTCTGCGCTGGTTGCCCCTTCGATCGAGGATGATTCCTATTAAATATTTCTCAAAACGAATTACACCCGGAATTACGGACATCAGACTGTACGGCCGCGGAGTGTCGATCCAAAACTAATCTTTGAATAGACTTAATTAGACCCGCAGTGCGGAGTTATGCAGAAATCATGTAGGCAGCATCATAGCCCTGCAATACGAGAAATGCATATGCAGGCGGTGTGTGACAAACTGTGCTGACTTTACTCTGACCTCAACTACATGCTATTTGATTGATGAGCACATCTGAGCTCTTCCAAACCACGGTCCCTGTTTGCGAGGCTGGGCGAGCAAATACCGGAGCCGGTGCATGCGCTTGAACGGATATCACTTGCTGTTACAGACGCTACAGTGTCGATCAGAACACGAGCATTTACATACAGCAACTATAGCGACAATATCTACAAGGGGGGATCATGAATGAATGAGAATACGAGTTGCCACACGAGATTTCTGGAAGTTTCTGGTTGGCCAGTACCTACATCTAACAGATCTGATTTATTAATCTGGGATCGATCTGGGATCGACACCGACCCTCGTATTCTCATTCATTTATGCACCCCCCTTGTAGTGTCGGAGCGGACCAGGCCGGAAGAGTCTGGTTTAGCGGTACCAGTTCCAATATCCCTGCTCGCGACGCTTACCTGCGAGCAGCAGCTGTCATGTTGTACAGGAAGAATGAATTTGTCTGCGATGCAAGAATTTGTGCTTTGTTCTCAATAATATAGTGTACATCGAAACAAATTTGATTAGACGTGAGCATACCTTTGACGCTGAAAATGCTAAGCGAACAGTCAACAGCAATTGTGGAGCCGGGGATATTGGTGGTTGAAAATGCCTCCTGCATCAGAGCCCTGTATTGTTAGGCTTGATGTTCGGCAATCGCATCTACGGAAAGGCCCGTCCCGTGTAGCCCGGAGCGCCGTCGTGCACAAACGGGAAATGAAATACCAACGGAACAGGCGAGTTGTGGACAGACACCTTTTCTATTGGCGCGTTACAACAGCAGGGTACCACATCAGCCAGCTGTTCTGTTAATGGAAGATACGCCGATTGGTCTCGGGAGATCGGAAATCGATTCGTCCCACTGTAACCCACAAGTACTTCCTTCTTTTACTGCCAGTCGATATTAGCATGCAAACATAATACTACAGGGCTAAGCGGATTATCAACAGTCTAGAGGGGTGAGTAGCATTCTACTGGCATGTTGAATTATGGAAGCTAGTTTGCCTTCCTGTGCAGCAAGAGGGCTTCTCGAGACCCCATTATTCGATGGTTGATCTATGAAGCGCTCTTTGTTAACCCGAGCGCCGTGCCTGCAAAGACCGGCTGCTGCTGTAAATAACCTGATGCAAAGATATGATAGATTTTACCTCGTCGTAAAGGTTGGTAGCATGACCTCGCGAGAAATCCTGCTGATCTACACCCGCCTCACCCTCCCAATCATGTTTGCAGCACTCCAATATTGCATGTAATTCTGAGTGTGCAGGAAATGCGCATCAGACGAAGGAAAGCACTCAAACACCATGTGAAATATTACCGGGGACATATTCCTATAGAAGGAGGCCACCGTCACTGTCTTGTGATCTATCATCCCCCTTTATCCTAGCATGAAAGTTAGCTAGAGCTATATCATGTCTTTTACTTTAGTTCAGTTGTGGAATGCCACAGACAAAATGATTACCTATTCTAGTCCGGGACGTTCCTCTCCGATTATCATCCCAGCAATGGCAAGCGTTGATGATGTTCCAAATACTTCACTGAGCGACAGAATCCCGCTTTACCAAGATTATGACCAAGAGTACTCGAAACTACAAATTCAAGACGTAAAGGAAGTACAGCTGTTCGTTCAGGATTCAAAAATGTTTATCAGAACACCACTGGACGAACCAGATGCCTTCAACCAACAGAGTGTGAACAATGACCCAGGCGATATATCGATTGGCTTCGGCTATGAAGGCACACCAATTCGCATGGTAGTAGAGAAAGGGCCATTGAGGTCAGACGGCGGGCACCTTCGGCTTAGATCTGTTCAAGAACTCATAACAACCGCTGGGCGCATAATTCAGGGTATCATCACATCACTAGGTAACAAGTAGTTATGGTGCAGGGTATCCGATGTTACTAGAGCGTTTGGATGTTTTTCTACGAGACGAGCTAGGGATATGCCGACAACAGTAGCGACGAGGAGCCTTTAGGATTTTGGGAAAGGTTGTTCGTGTATTGGTCACAGGAATATACAATTGGCAGGTCTTGCAGTTTTGCGCTTGCTTGCCATTTCTCTCTTCTGTAATTCCTATTTGGTCTGCAGCATTGTATAGTCCTCTCCCTTCTACAGCTTAGCCACAAGCGCCTCGCTGTTCAGCTTATGTATCCTTCGACTCTGAAGTCAGCGAGACTCTACCCTTATATCAGTCACTCTGTGTGTCTCTTGGTCTAGCAGGATCTTGCTTCCTAATTGCTTACTGTTCCAGGAGAAGAACCCGACGCTGGCTAGCGCTAGCAGCTTTTGCAGCGTCTAGCCTCGCTGGAAACCACCAGCTACATTTGAAAGCCTGTTCCCACGGCATGCAAGAGGCAGCCGCGGCATTAAAAACCTTACCTGGCACAGAGACGTGGACCAAGTACACGTGACTTGGGCGAGCGCTGGTACTGGCAGAAAGTACCAACCCAGCAATACCGCAGCCTGTCCTGCCGCTGCTCGTTCGCTACTAAAGCGAATCTTCTGGAAGCGCTTTCTTTTCCTTTCTGAACTAACAATCAATTCATCGTGTGTTGCTTACTAGCTCGCTGTTCAGCTATGCGAGAGAATCTCAAGATGGCATGTGGCAGCGGCGGGTCGTCGTCGTCGATGGAGGTCAGCTTGAGGCTGTCGCCTGACAGGCGCCACCAGTGGCGAAAGGATGGTCGCCAGAGTACTGAGATCCTCGCCTGCAGGCTGGCTGGGGGGCACAACAAGATCAAGGAGGTGCTCGCGATGAACGAGGACGAAGGACTGCAGCTGCTTGGAAACAAGTTGCGCGATTCGCCGCATGAAGGGAGCGCCGCAGAGCTGCTGCGAGTGCCAGACTGCATACTTCTCGCCATCAGTCAGGCTTGCGCGTACACAAACAGACGCGCACGCATGCCAGTTGCACGCTATCTGGACGAGTCCTAGAGGGATAACAGGAAGAGAGAACCTGCTCAGCTGGGACGCGGGCGAGCTGCGCCGCGATGAGAGCGCGTCGAATTCGGTGGTCGTGACATGGCAGATGTCGTTCGAGATTCGGCAGGAGCGGCGGTCGGTGGCGGAGCTGCTGTCGCTGATGAGCTTCTTCAACTCGCAGGGCATACCGGAGTCGAAGCTGCGGAGACAACGCAGGAACGCAGCACGAGCGGCTGCTGCAGCGGCTTCAACTAGACGATACTTGGGCCATCGTTGTTCTTTGATAACGATTGTATCACGAAACAGCAAATCATTGAGCAAGGTGTTTATGACGTGCGAATGAGCGATAAATGCTTCAGCCGGATTGATGCTGCCGACATTGCGCTCGCGATAGCAAATGCGCTCGATGACGACGGTCAGTGCTGGGGCGGGAAGAAGGTCTACGTCGGTGAACTAAAGACTTACACAGCCCATGAAACAGCACAATTGTGGTCGGAGGCACTCAGTCGGGATACCAAAACTACTTCGAGCGACCAAGCAGGCTTTGATGGACTCGATTATGGTTATGGGCAGATTGCTGGGCCAGCGTGGGGAAGAGACATGCTACTGATGTTCGAGACATTCGCGGAGAGGGGTTTCAAGATGACGGAGGCGCAGCACGAGGAGCAGGTTACACTATTGGGTAAAAAGCCAGACTACTACAGGAATTCCGTGCTACTAATCGCCGCGCAGTCAGTGGAGTTGAGTACAGTCTCAACTAGTAGAGTTCGCTATTTCTGCCATATTGTGCTAGGAGTGCTCCTATCGACTTCTTATCCCCATCCACCAGAACATAAATTTGCCCTTACTACAGTCTTTCAGTAATCGAATCTGTGCCAGTGTTCTAGTAAAGCCATTTGTACTCAGTCGTTGGCTGCTAGGTCGATCATACCAATCATTCGCTATACTGCAATCAGTATCTACATTATGATCTTCCCTGACTTCTGCACTAAGCCCGTGTATGTTTAGCAGGCCACAGGAGACATACCGTAACATCATCTTCACTTTGACAATACCGTTTGTAACATTTTTAGTTGAGTTAACCTCCTCCCTAGCAAGGACCATCCCTTCCTTTGAAAAAGCCATTGTGGGACCACCATCTGCAGGAGGGTATCTTTGTACCAGGAGTGTACCAAGAGTAAGTAGACAGTAGTCTATTACAATCAGGATAAGCAATTCATCCCAGAATAAAGCGTTTAGTAAGGACGAGCTGTCGTAATCACTTGCTAAGATTATATCGCGTGCAGATAGCGTAGTGCCTGTTGCTGAGACAGCATCTTGAACAACACATCAAAAGAGAATAAGGAGATAGCGCAAGCAACGTAAGTGTCATGACACTGATTTCCCACTCCACTGCGCCGAAGTTGACCACTAGTCAGCAACCAAAATTAAGACTCTTGACTAAAGCCGGATATCTGCAACTGGAAATGTAGATAGCTCCATAAACTGACTCACGTTTCGCGAGTGGGGCGAAGATTGTTAGCTTTAACATGTTGTCGCCTTCGCAACCACTATGCGAGCGCAGATAGTAAGTCAACTGGCCGCAACATCCACTACACCATGTCGACTATGAGCATAGGAGATTGACAGGTAAAGTGCCATCGCAGCCGTCTGCTGCCTTCCGCTATCCAGGCTAGACAGTAGCAATTAGGCCTTTCATCTTGCCAGTCTAATTGGATAAATGTACGTAGGACTGGGAGAGTGCCCCGTTATCAGTCAAGTGGACCTCCTGTAGGATAGACATGTTACCCTATTTCATACTAGATCCTCTACTGCGAAGTATTGTACAAGAACCCTCAACTACTGTCAGACTCGCCCAAAGACGTGTGAGATACAATGTCAGGCAATAAGAGCAGTAGCTGCCGTACAAACTTGGGTACTCATCACCTACACCTGTAGGCTAGTTGTTGACGCAAGAGCGCCGGCATACTACCCCGTGACCCAAGCTGGACAATAAACGAATTCTGCGTGCCATCAATGCCCGCCCAGCCTTGTCCGTCAGCTGCTACAGCGAGTGGCGCAGAGACGTGTAAGATCCCGGTCAGCAGTGTGTAATCCGGGGTCGTGGTCATCGTTCGCGGAGGTGGGACAGCGAGGAAGCGAGCGCGTGGGCCGTGACTGGAAAAGCGGTAAGTAGCGGCCCCGACTGGCAGTCATCGCCGACACGATCTCGAGATCGTGAAGGTCAGGAACAGAAGTTCAGCGGCGCAGCAGCTCTTAGGACATGGTGGAGTTCATTCTTGGATTGCGTGGCAGCCACTCCATTTGTGTGCTAGCGCAGATCTCAGTGCCTTCGCGGGGGAAAAGTTTGCGGCTGCCGTAGCGCGACCCAAGCCAACGGGGTCCCCCCTGACGATCACGTACCAGCCACATGCCAATTCCCAATCATTTATTCACCAAGTTCTGGAAGATCTTAGAATGCGTAGGCGCGTCGCTGTCGGCCGGTTTCGGTATTGATAGTGGAGCGGCGTCAACAGAAAGACGATACGATGCTGGACAGCGTCAGAAGATCCCATTATCCATCGAGAACCATCTTCATATCGTTGGTTTGGTTACCTTGCTCAGAAGGCTGTGTCGGAATACTGTAGCCAGCGAGCAGGATAAGGGTAATTACGGTATCAGACTTTCGGCGAATCTCCAAGCATAGCGACCCCCGAATTCCGCCCAGTGATCAGGCGCGCCACGGCTTGAGTAACAACAGCTCGCCTGCATCCTGTATGCAGCACGCAAGCCGTGGATGGTGTTCCCAGGCCTTGTCCGACCCGGGGCCTGAGTACATCTAGGCAGCTGTCAATACAGTCACCCAGACAGTTCCGGAATAGAAGTCGAGCAACAACAATTGCGATATGAGGAGCAGAGCACGGGCGCCGGTTATCACAGGCAGTCAACGCATGCCTTGTTGGAATAAAAACTTTGGGCCTCACAACAAGGGTTTGTACTGCTCAGGACGTCTCCATGCCTATGGAAGTCAAGCTTCTTCTACTTTACATATCTCTCCTATGCCGATGCGGCAGCTGCAGTCCTTAACTGTCCTTTCCGCTTTCTCCTATCTAGCCCCAATGTCACCTTACACATCTTCAGCACTCCACCTTTTCTACTATGTCAACTTTGTCGTGCTGTCCTGCAAGGCTGCTCAACGCCTCAGCTTTGACGACCAAGCAGCTTGAATATCTATCATCTGAGTGCTTATCTACGAAGTATCTGCAGATTGTAACTGGAGATTGCCCCGACTCTGTTAGCTATGTCTTAGTGCGCTACAGTAACTAACGCAAACAAACGGAACAACGTCAGAATTTTCTCTCCGGTGTGAAATATGAGAGGTCGACAGGCAGACGGTAGTACTGTGCGGTGTCTCTCACGGATCTAAGATATGTAAACGAACTAACGAGACGACGCTCGAAAGCTGATTGGACTTCGTGAGCGATGCAACCCAGGCATACGATCCCTGCTGATGCATGCAAAGAACTAAATTACACGATTCGGGAGATTAACTTACCGTGCTAGGTCTGCTAGCTACAGAGAGAAGGTATATTGACAGGCGCGTGGCGCATCTAGACACAGCCACTAGTTTACTCACAAACGATTCGGGCCGGGTTAGTCCCGAAGCATTCGCCACGTGTAGGTAATGGTCCTGGTCATTTCAAAGAACCGGTCTGGACTCATACACAGACAGTCAAGGAAAGACACCACTGCCTCTAACTGATCAAGTTGCATTGCCAGTCTCCTCAAACTCCAAAGCCGCCCTTGATATAGGAGAAAGACAAGCCTGTAGGAAAGGATGGTTTAGGGGCTTTTCTGCCCAACCAAGGAAACAGCTGAACAGTTCAATAGTAGTTGGATCACAGTTCCTAAGCAAATCCCAGACCTACCGGATAATCTGTAGTTCGTGCGGGCCGATTTAGTATGCCCTGGGTATACCTCACTGAAGGGCCGGTGTCGCTGCATGAGGACTACAATGCATTGGCAGCATTTTGCCGAAAACGAGCTCGTATCGACAATCTGAAATGAATAGCTTGTGCTCATGGCTACACCGAATATGCTCCTTCTTCATTGAAACCAAGATTATAAGAAGTCTTCTCGAAGACTTCATCTTGTTCATTAGCCTCGAGCATTAGTTCATCAGTCTCGCTTCAAGTCCCTCTCGTGATACTGCACAATGTCTTCCTCCAGCCTTGGTCTTCTTCTGTCTGTCCTGGCCACATTAGCTGTCGCAGCTCCTCCACACAACACCGACTCTGTGTCTTCATCTGTCTATAAGAATGCCAAGCGTGCAATGCACTGCACCTTCTCTGGTAGCATTGACCTTGCTGCGGTGGCTAGCCAGTTGCCGACTTGTTCCTCTGTCACCTTCAATGCTATCACTGTTCCTGCAGGGAAGACTTTAGATCTTTCTGCACTGGCGCACGGTACAACTGTCAACTTTCAGGGACATTCAACTTGGGCCGTTTCCAAAGGATTTGCCGGACCGCTTTTGAACATCGGTGGCAATAATATCATTGTCACTGGTGAGACCAATGCCAAACTTGATGGTCAGGGAGCGCAATACTGGGATGGACAAGGTAGCAATGGGCCTACCGCCAAGCCAAAGTTCTTGGCTGCCCATAAGCTGGTCGGCAAGTCACAGATCAACAACCTGTACCTCTTGAACACCCCAGTACAAGCTGTGAGTATCAACGGATGCGATGGTCTCACAGTCAGCCACATGACTATCGATAATTCGGCGAGTGACGCGCTTCCTGCCAACAAAAAGGGCCATAATACGGATGGTTTCGACATTGGTGCAAGCACAAACATTCTCATCGACCATGCAGTTGTGCACAACCAGGACGATTGCGTCGCGATCAATTCCGGAACGGTAGGTTGCAGATTCGACTTGACATGTCGTGCAAGTGGCTAACAGAAAGATGCGCAGGGCATCACGTTTCAAAACGGACAGTGCACCGGCGGCCACGGCCTCTCTGTTGGCTCTGTCGGCCACGGCTCCACCACTGCCAGTAACACTGTCAGCAACGTCAAGTTTCTCAGCAGCTCGGTGACCAACTCCGTGAATGGTATTCGTGTGAAATCTTTCTACGACGGTCAAGGCAAGATCGACCAGATTACCTACGATGGAATCACTCTCAAGGGAATCTCTGGGTATGTTTTGCTGTCTTCTCTTCTCATCCACCGGTGGTCATCGTGCTAACAGCTTCATAGCCATGGAATTCTTATCGAGCAGAACTACGATGGTGGCGACCTGTCCAAGACCCATGGCCCTGGTTCTGGTGTACCCATAAGCGGCTTGACGATCAAGAACGTTATTGGCGCGGGTGCAGTGAACAGTAAGGGAACTAATGTTGCCATTGTCTGCGCCAACTGCACCGGATGGACCTGGAATACTGTTACAGTCGATGGCGGCTCCCGGTTTTCTTGCGTGGGAAAGCCGGCTGTTGTCCCGGCTGGAGTCTGTGCTGCTTGAACGTAGAAAAGATAGAGGTAGTTGAATCTAGAGTCAATGTTGGGGCCGTATTGCGTAGCTCTCTCGTCATCTGATCTGATAGGTGTTCGAGTTTAATTGATGATGTATATTTACCTGAACGAGCAATAGGTAATGATCTCGACTAAAAAATCCAAAGACGATCTCCTAGAGTTTACGATGTTCATGCATCCTAGACTCTGGAATCTCAGGCACCAAATTCTCTTTTGAATTCCAAAATCGCGCACAGTGGTATCCCAGATTCACTAAGGCCTTTTGTGACCCCAGATGAGCCATATTTGATTACGGCTGCTTGTGAGATTCTCAAGTCATCCATGCTACCAAATTGGAAGACCGTTCCGGCATGCGCGTGCGTCGCTCGATCGGAAGCTTACATCTGCCAAACTGACCCGGTTCCTCATGCTCGATCATTTCTCCAGCAAGTTTAGTGAATCTGCCGATGCGAGCCCACCGGATCATGCTCGCCGACGACAGGAAGTCATCAACTATATTCAACAAGGCGGCATCAACCACGAGGACTTTACGGGGAATCCTGGAGCGTTCGATGCGGGAGATCTGGAGTTCATGACTGCTGGTCGAAGCGTCATCCACTCGAAGATGTCTCTCGAGGATCAAGTGAAGGGACCTAATGTTGGTATATAGCTCTGTTTTGATCTGCCGAAGAAGCTGAAGTACTGCGAGCCGCGCTACCGAGGTCTCAGGGCGGCTGAGATTCCTGTAGATACGGTAGATAAGGGGAGAGTGCACTTAAAGGTCATCAGTGGCCAGGCTTTTAGTGTGCAGAGTCTGAGGGACTTGAGCTACGCACCAGTCTGATACTTAGACTTCTCTACGAAGCAGGGTGGAAAGCTCCAGCTACCGTTGCCTCGCGGATGGAATGCTTTCTGCTATGTGCTGGATGGTTTGATCTTAGCTCCCGGCAGTGATGAAGAGCAGGCCTGTTCGCAGTTTAGTAATAAAGTACTTGAGAAGGATGGTGACAGCACTTGAGTTTCGGTGGTGGCTGATGCAGAACAAGAAGCGATCTGTATCGTGAGTGCGGGCCAACCATTGCATCAACCCGCGGTTCAGTATGGCCCTTTGTCGCGACAAGTATAAAGCAGGTCAAGCAGGCTGTCGATGACTTCTTGAGCGGGCAGAACGTATTTGAGAGAGCTGTGAACTGGATCAGCAAGAACTCCGCTAGATTACGGCGAAACTCAGCCAGCAGCGCTCAAAGCTGAACTTTTCGTGCTCACCAAGCCTAATGGAGCTGTGTCTCCTGTGGAAGGAAATGGATCAACCCAAATTCTTTCCATCTTCAGAATTTGACTCATTGTACCACTGCAACAGCTCAATCGTTGTGGTCCCGAATGTCTATCACGGCTTGTGAACGACGGGGGTTTTTTCTAATAGAAGCAACTACCCGGGTCTTCAAAGCCTAAAAGCGGGAAACTTTGCCTGGGTGACAATGGCAGCGAGAGTATTATAAAGCACGGAATGAAATGACAAAATGAAAAATGTCCGCGCTCAGCGTAGATAGGCGAGTGGATGCAGGGGTTTAGTCACATTGTCAGTGGAAGCGTGTGTACGTGGAAACACGCAGTGTCATGTTCTCATTCGCCCAATTTTCAAGAGCCACGCAGATCAAAATGTGAGCGCATTGATGATAGACTAAGGTGTCATCTCAGGACATGCTAACTAATGGGCTCCCAGTTGAGAACAATCGAGAAATCCCAAGAGTTCCTAGGTTATTCGAGCCATCTCTACATACATCGTAGGCAAGCCGTACTGGCTCTTGAAGGGTCTGAGGCCACATCATTGCGCTGCCAGGAAATGGCCCACTCCAGCTGAGTTCGGCTTTGTTTAGCTCCTTCCTTTCTGCCTCTAGGAACTGACTGAGCACAACAAAAACAATGTAGTGCCGACGTCCGTTAGCCTCAAACTCCTGTTCAAAGTGATAACCTGCTAGTAGTGCTCTATCGCTGTGACCTAATTTCCAGTACCTATCCAGATGGTTTTTGACGTCGCTTCTGTCATTGGCAATACGACCAGCAAAGATCTTTTGAACAACAGCTGGATAGTCTTTTTTCCAATTCGGGCGCGGAACACCGTCTACTAGCCAGTGTCACTTTGTAGGGAAGTGGTCTCCCCGCATGAAGTTGACAAATGCTTGAATATTTCCAGATCGCAGCTCGTTCTGTCCGCCTACAGTGCCCCAGGATAGATGTCATTCTAAGCCTATACGATCAAAGCACGCAAACGTAGTCCCATGCGCAGGCTGATCAATCCAGTATTACCAGGGTGCATGTTTAAGAAGTGAAGTCGCTCGACCCTCGCTGTCGTGGAGTCGAAACACGACAAGATCCAGTGTATGAATATGAGGGCGAAGCAACTGCCAGCTATTATGATGCAATGAAACTGGCGGGCCCTGGTTCATGTCACCACTGTAGTGCTTCTCCCACAATTCCATTGGGCGTAGCCGATATAGCTGCCCCCTGCTGCGACGGACAGGCCAACTGCAGTTTCGATTGCTCCTAATGTACCGCAGTGCTATCAAGCGGGACAGCCGACAGAGCGAGAGAAGGGTCGTGACCTGGTAATAGATCGACAGTTACCGACAACGGCTTGTGAAAGCTATCTCATTCGCCCGTTCGCTTTCTGATCCCTCATCGTCGACTAAATTTGATTGCCCGATGGCAGCCGGTACGGTGGTGAGGAGATAGCTGAAGAAAGGGCTTGAGTCTTTCTTGGCTGAAGTGGCTCGCTGACTGAATTCGGGTCTCAGCTGCCGGCCGCAGTAAACTTCTGATCGAGTTTCCGGCATGCGAGCAAATCTGCAGCGCTGAGTCATACGAATGCTGTCCCGTATGAAAGCCGGCTCTTGTGGAATTCCCTCGATTTCGATCCAATGGACACTACGAGAAGTGGGGAGTACCAGAATCCAAATGGCTTCCTGAAGCTCAACTGTAAGGTCATTGAAGATTGCCATTGTGGCGACAAGAGATTAGGTCGTGGCTGCGCAGAGGATTATCGCACTGTTGTCGCACTGAAAAGTCGTGAGAATGGCACAACCAATTCAACTGAGGCACAGTTGCAATTTATGTACCGTAGTCTACCCGATGCCACCGTTCCTGCATATCTTTTCAATCTCCGGAGTGCTCAGAATGCGACTGATTCAGGGTACTGAAATGTGACTTCTGAAGACCGTACGTTTCATCCATACTGATGTAGCCGTGGAAGTTACCTGTTGCCGAATCGATCTTCAAATTTGGTACTGGAGGATTCGGGGCCAAGCCTGGTCATTTATAATAGTCCTAGTAATCTACGTGTGCTATGCAGCCTAAGGGATTTGGTCGGGCTGGTGTAAGGCGTTAGCTAAGCAGCAACATGGTAGCGCCAAACCGAATATTAGTCCTAGAGAAGCAAAATTTATTCTACCACACTGCGCACCTCTAGCGTGCCCTTCAAACTGTTATTAATGCTTTTTGGATCGACCTAGAGCCATCTTGGCTGGCTTGTACGAATAAGCGTAAGTGGAGTGGTTAAGCGCCGAGACAACGCAGATCATGTTTCAGCCATGCACAAGATTTACCGCGCGCCTGCTGCCACTGGATGTTGCTTGTGATAAATCAAACCTGTTCTACGAGCAATGCTAACAATTCATAGCGAATCCATGGCCGAGCCACAGCATATACTTCCTCTTAATCGGGCTGCAGAGGTGATGATTGAGGATAGCGATCTCTGGGTTGTGCCACGCTACGAGAAACTTCACTTGATCAATATACTGGCGCTTCAAAGGCGATTGGCTTTTTTGGAGGACCAGATAACAGCCACGCTGGAATGCGAAGTTCACAAAATCAAGGGTCAAGTGTGCTTACCATCATGTGTTTCATACCCCAATCTCCTCTCACAATTACAAGTTGCGCTAAAAGCGTATGGTACGTAGATGTCAATCACTATCAGGATAAGAAATTAACTCAGCCTAGATGAAGCCATCCTAGCATTCAGCGCCGTCAAGAAAACCGAGGACCCTGCTGCACACGTACTTGTTGGACTCAAGGCAGAAGGGAGATCCAGATTAGGTTCCAGTCTCACGCAAATGTTTGAACAGTCCAGAAAAAGGGATGCAAAGATTTGTGAAGAGGAGACTGCGCATCTACTTTCAATAGCGACAAGTCCAAGAAGTTGGTTTCTGAGATTCATTGAACGCCGTCCTCGCTTAGTCCAGTTGTTCAGAAAAGTAAGATCTCCCAGTCGCTCGTGTTCGAAGCTTATCAAAAACAGCCGGATGTACCAGGAAGGAGCAACAATTTTACCTACTTTGCAGCATCATCGGTCAAGAGTGTAGAGTTCGGGACAGTCGCAGCATGCTTATGTTTAGTGCAGCTGCTCCCTGTTATGGCATTGACCCTGGTTCACAGTAAAGTGGCCAGATTGACCATAATAATTGGTCTCATTGTCCTTGTTTCTGTCTTGAACTCACTCTTTGCCCATACTGTCCAATCTACAAACTTTGGAGCAGTCGCTGCGTAAGTGTCAATCTTTCAACAACTCCTCATTCCGTTATTCTAGAAACCCGACTGAAAATTTAATAGGTACTCAGCCATCGTTGTTGCTTTTGTGAGTCAAGACGATTGATGCGTCCGACGGTCATCCGAACCAGGCGAGCCTGACTGCACTTCAAGAGATGGTGGGGTCAAGTATGGACGAGAGGCTGTGAGAAGAATCGTAAGCTGTACTTGACACAAATATGTGAGCAATGCTGAAGGCTTCGCGCGGTGATGAGTGATTCGTATTTATTTATTCGTTAAGCGAGTGGAACTCATGCGCATTCTCCATGTAATTCAAAAAATCCACCGTCTTTTAAACCCACACTATGCACAAAAGTGTATGCTTTAAAGCTACAGCGCGGATGAACCTCACGTGCGTCGTATGTACCATACCATAGTACCATCCCTTCTTTTCCGGCTCAAACTCAATGCACCGCTTGCGCTGCGGTGTATTTCGAACAGTAGATTTGACCAGTCACCATTGTCAAGGCAATCGATAGACGCATGCGGAGGAATGCAGAGCCACAAATGTGTGTGGTCTCTCCAAGATAGGTCAAAATATCCAGATGTCGGTGCGACTTCTCCAGGAACAGGGGCAGCACCGCTTATGGCACATTGTAATATGCCGTCAGATTGTCTGACTACTCGCAGGGTTTGACTGATCCTGTCCCCTTTGAAGGTACCTTGGATATCGAATGGCTCGGGATAGGCCGTTCGTTTCCGGCGATTCTCTTCTTCTTCTTTATTCTGCCAATTTCCTATTGCGTGCTTTTTTCCTTCAACGATCATCTTTTTGACAATGTCACGCTTTGGTAAGTGGCGTCTGAGTGAATCTGGCTTCTGCAAATCAAACCACTTTTGAAGGACCAGGCGAAGGATATGATCTGCTACAGGGACAGGACCTGAAGTATCCGTCAGGACCGTGAGCCCAAAGTCATGGCCTGTATCAATACGAAGCGTGGTAGCACAGGAACATCCAACTGCCGATCCTGCCATATAGTGGACCTTATAATCTTTTCCCGAGGACCCTGGGACCGCGGGATACGTAGTAAATAGTTTCTCGGGAAATTGCAAGCCGCTCGTTGACAAGACGCCGATAGTCGATCCACTCAAATGCGTTTCCAAGCCAAACGGCGTGTAATGCTTTGAGTTGTCGACATACTTGTTCTCCATGCGAAGCAAGGTATCGACAGTTCTGGAGATATCTTGCATATCTACAGGGTCCTTGCCATGAGATGCGTTGATCAAGGTTGAAAAAAACTTGTCAAGATCCTCGGTGGTGCTGTACACTCCCAGAGCAGCAGCTTCCGCACCGGTTGCTCTATACTCTGGAATTGTGACCCTCCGTCGTACATTGTGCTGATCGACAGTCCATCTCCCACTCGCCTTGGTACGGTTTGATGGGAAGCCGATGGAGGTAGATTGCATCCTGAGTGGCGAAAATAACGTCTTCTCCATGAAGTCCGCTAGACCTCCATCCCAACAAGCTTCGATCAACAAAGCAATGAATGCATAGTTCAGGTTGCTGTAGCTAGTCCATCTTACTGGCTCATCTTCGGTCTTCCCATTTTTCGGAAGATCAGGTACTCTACCAAGAACTTCCTTCAATTCCATCAGTGGTGTTCCGTCAGGTGCAAATATGTAATCGTTACACGACGGAAGACCTAAAGAGTGAACAAGAAACTCATATACGGTCGGGTTCCCTGGTATGACTCCCATCTCAGACTCGGAAGTATCCTTATACATGTTGTATACATCCCTCATCGGTAGTTCCCGGATGCCTTTGAACTTTGCCCACGGATTGTTGTTGGTAGCCTGCTCAGATTTGACCTCGATGGCATGAGTTATTGCAGTGCCCACCAGTATCTTGGTGATTGAAGCAACGTGGAATAATTCATCTGTAAGTGTTGTGACAAGCGTTGTCCGGGAATCTCCTCCCTGAGTCTCCCAAGCCAATATTCGTTTGTATTCAGTCGTCATCGTTTGGTGTGTGCCAAACGTTATCGATCGGAAAGATATGCTGGCTCGGTGAACTGAGCATGCCTCGAGGCTATGCTTAATTCTTTCGAGAAGCTCATCATCGAACACACCGTTGGCTACCGACATGATCGGTTTGATCGGGCTATATCACGTCTGTAAGAAGGTCAGTCCAATTGAGCCAGCACATTTGGATTCGGAAGTGTTTAAGACTAAGCCTTACGGGATGTATGTATTGCGAAAGTAACAATGATGGTGAATTCTCCCCTTGAGCAAGATTTCTCTCAGCTTGTTAGCGGCGTTGGCGGTCTACAGTGATCTTTGCCGGCTGGAAGCCCAGTGATTGAATAGACTCTTCGCAAAGAACATGGGTTACAGCACGAGATGAGAGTGTTACATTTGAGTCAATGGGAGATGGTGAGTATATGAACGAGAGAATCCCATCAGCATTGGGTCGCCTAACGAAATTGGACTAATATCGGTCCCAAACTTTGTGAGCACGTCGAAGATAAGCTCCACTCACTCCTGTTCGATAGCCCCGTATCTCGTCGCTTGATTTCCAATTTCCGCTACAACTCTGACTAGAGGGCCGTCACTACATATCACAAATGTTTGCACGTGTTAAGGTGGTAATAGGCGAAGCCTGTTCGATCGTTGGGATCACGTCTGCGGCCTTGAAAGGATGTCTGTGGGAATGCATCATTATACCAACGACAGAATACCAAGGGAATACCCTGGAAGAGTATCCTTGATAGTAAAATACATTTCTCCAGTACATCTTTTTTCAGTGCGAAGGCGAGCTATGGACGACGACGCTTGCATCCTCTCGCCAGCCGCGAGTCGCGAGCCAAGTGCCAAGGAACTCTCACTGCTGATGTGACCGTACCACGCGGAAGGGCGAGAATGGATGACCCTTGCTACGTTCTTACTGTTTGTAGGCTCTAGAAGGTCAGCGTGGTGTCACAAGCTTAGCTAGTGCGTCAACTTCGGCTAGCACTCAACAAGCCAGCCTGCCTTACTTCTCATCGGCCCTCACCCACTCTTTTCCCATTTCTACCCACCACAACTCACTTACACAATCAAGTTGACAAGAGGCTTTAACGAAATGACCCTCAAACTTCCTCCAACACATTGCTTAGCTGCGCTCTTCTACCAGATTCTTATCTGAAAGTTGCCACCAAAGGAATCGAGCGGACCTGTCACCCCGTTGACATCGGCGTTGCCTGAGCATTATACGTGTGTGAGCTACCTGTTCCATGTGAAAGCTGCATGCGATGGAAGGCTGAACGAAAACATAGCTGATTGACACAGACGATGAACGTTTCGAGCTGCACAGTCGATTGCGTCAAGGCGGACGCAACAGCAGCTACCCCCTATGCACGCTGTCAACAAGAAGCCACCTAAGCCGAAGAATTTCTCATGTCACGGAGGAACTCAGCAAGTCCACGATATCCAGAGGCTCATCGCGTCACCCAACACCATCGTCTGCCTTGGACAACCCGCATAAGCAACCCTACACGATGCGATATTCGTGATACAAATGCTTCTATCGATAGTCGTTCGACAGCGCCATCAGCATAGAGATACGTGAGACGAAGGAGACCCTGCTACGTTCCCGAATCACGTATCATATCGAAAGTCTTACACGATACAAGCACGATCTTGAGTTTGCTTTAGTATGCTCAGACGATGTCAGATTGGATGGCCCAAGAGTTTGATTGCAAACAATGACTTAGACATGTAGCACGTTTGCAGGTCAGCGATTGAGGCGCGGGGGTCTCCACTCGGAAGCGAGGCGACACAAACGATCCACTTGTCGGTGCGAGCGTTCCACGAATCACGCATGGACACGTTGAATGTTGCGTCAATGCCATGCTTGGAGCAAGGCATACAAAGAGCCTGTGTGGTCATCCAAGAACACTATCCTCTGAGGGCTTCAGCGAAAATGTCGGGTGCAACGTCTGCCAAAAATACGAAAGGGAGAGAAACAAACGAATTTACATTGAGCAAACCACGGGAATCCGACAAACGCAAGGCTGAAGAAACAAGACGACTACAAAACGAAATGCATGGAAGAGGTGCTTCTTTTCCCGGTCACAAGCCAACCAGCAAGAAGTCAAAAGTACACTAGTCGATTTCTGTTCCTATCATCCACTGACTATCGCCAGTGCGTTGTGTCCTAAGGGTGTTCTTCATGGCCTACACCATTACCCTATCTGGCGCGTTTGGAGAGATTTATGGAGTCGAGAACAATGTGTATCTGTACTGACTAGTGCTTGGTGTATGGAGCCTCACCGTTGGGTGCCGCGTTGGCAGGCTGAGTTTGACTTGGGAACAAAAGCCACGAGGCACCTTGTGAGAAGTCTGTAATGTCATGACTGTTGCATTGCAGCCTCGACACCTATGTGCCACAGAAAGGATTCTCATTTTTCGCAGCCTCCGTGCATTGCCAACCTTCTTTAGCAAGTCAACCCTGTACTTGGGGGATCTCTCGAGGTTCCTGAGCTGGTTAGCGAAGGATTGCAAACTGAGTACACTGGTGAGTTGATTATAGGACGTCGGAAGACACTATGAGCCAAGCGAGTAAGCAGCTCACACAACTCGATTATTGAACGGCACGAGTCTGCAACAGAGGCGTCTCTTGATGTTTATGATTCGTTGGTTAGGCGGATAGGGGTAGAGGCGGTTGTGATGGAAACGATCTTTCTTACGCCAGACTGAATCATGAAGTCGTTGTTGATGTGATTTATTGACTGCCTTTATCGTCTATCAGTCCAGCCATTTCAACTGTTGAAAGAACCTGTTTCCAGAGTCGTTAGGCTTCTAGACGCGCTTCGACAAGGCCCGATGCTTTTATGACCTTGGAAGTTTCAGTTACCGTGACAACAATTGAGGCTTCTTTCTGTGTGTATGTGCTGTACAACGGCGATCTTTTCCACGGGAACACTGACGGTTCTGCTCAATTGCAGATGGGATATGCGGCCAACACGCTAATACTCATGATTTCTTCCAGCGACGTACACCAGCGCCAGCCCAATGCCACCTTTGCCAGCATCAGCATCCTTGCGATCATGACCGATCAAAAGAATGCACGCAACGTAGCGGTAAAGGCATTCCTCACTTCCTTTGTGCCAATTCATGTAGCCTACATCTTGTCCTTAATGATTGCTCTGGCATGCGGGCCGAAGTCAATGTTTGTGTCGGCATCATTGGAGGAACGCCACTAACAACTACAATCAAGCCAACCACCACCATCTCAGCAGGTAATGGAGTAGTGACCCCTCAGCCCACACAGCCAGGCATGGTCATGAACTGTGCAAAATTCCACTGGATTTGCTCAAGGCGTCACCTGTAGACAGGTTATCAGCTACCAGAAGATCACGCTCCAGGACTTTGTCAAGTGTAATCCAACTGTCAAAAGCGACTGTTCAGGCATGGGGGCGGATTCGAATGTTTGTGTTGGCGTTATTTGGGGATCGACAACACCTTCAAACCCAACCACATCTGCAGTCAATGGCATTCAAACCCCACAGGTTAACTTTTTCTTTCCGCAAGGCAGAGGATTAATTCTTGACTATGTTTGCATTATAATCAATAACTCTCGATTCAAGCCACAAAGGCACCCCATGATGCATGTGCGCGATATAGATTGCAAGGAGTGCGTTTACCGGGATTACTTTCGAAGGAACAGCGTTCAGCGGGTTATCTATCGTTAAGCCCCAAGGTCGAAGATGCACTAGAACGCGCGAGCTGTCCTGAAATTGTCAGCCTAATATCTTACCGGCAGAAAGTAGACCTCTCGCCTCCCCCACATATGATGGAAGATTTGCACATACGAACGGAGTGCCTCCTCGTTGTACCTAGCGTAAATCTGGGCTCAGTTGTTCACAGTAGCGTCGCACAGGCCATGTCTTTCACTGTCGTTTAATTCGTCACCTTCAAGTCAGGCACCATCGAGCTGTCTCGCCCGAAATATCTTAAAGACTAGCTCGAAGGCTGAGCGGAAACAACTTGAAATGGGTAGGAATCTACGTCGTACCAGCACAGTCGAGGCCTCGTTTGCAATACCTAGCATATGGCGAACTGGGTGTGGCCACTGAGCTTTTGGCAGCACTCAAGCAGCTACGCCGACGTTGTAGTGTCTCGCCACACCATGAGATACTCTCACTCCTTCCCCGGCTATAGGGGGAAATCATTCATTCTCTCTCTCCTCAGTGTTACATCGATCCTACCACTCTTTCCTTTGGCCTATGCTCAAATTGATGACACCCAAGGTAAACCAGTACTTAACCAATTCTCCGTTGCTGCTCGTTGTCCGCTGTCTTGTGGTCGGGAAGGCAACTGGGCTTTCTACAGCGGCATTGATGACCTCGAAAGCTGCAATAAGACGGTTCTCCTTGACCTCAACCTGTATACCCAGATAACTGATGAGAACTCTGCTATCGGTACTTGGTCATGCGCTATCGATTCGGACGTAGCAAAGCTCAAGGCTCGTCAAGACTTCATCATATCCAACGCGAACAACACTCCCTCGGTCTTTGACAAAGAACAGCAGACAGGCGACATTCGAAATTCTCCAACAGACTGGGGTCAGCTCAGATGCAGGATCAGTTCAGTCAGCCGTGGTCGCGCTCGCCAACTACCTGCGAAGTGAAAAAGACAGCACTTCCACAGCATTGTTTGCAAAGACGGGAGATGTCATTTTTGGTGTCTGTGGAGGCCGTCAGGTTGAGAAGCAAAGTTTGTCTCCATTAGTGCAAGACTTCACGAAGCACATTGATGCTCGCAACGTGGGTCAGGCTGCCACACAGTACTGCAAGGCTGATTCACTAGACACCCAAATTCTCGGTGTGTTTGTGGACACTAGGGGTGATCTTGCAGCTGCACAGAAGGCTCTACGAAGCCGGAATGAAGCTGAATGTATCTCTGGATCCTGAAACAGTGTAATGAAGTGGTAAGTGGAGTTATGTATGATTTTGTTGGAAGGCACATACTGATCTGCGCGGTTAGGCAAGGCGCATCTATCTCGATGATTCCTGGCTCGAATATCCTCGTTGGTCCTGATACTAGTCGCAATGAAACTGTCGTGAGGAGAGGCAGGATCATACAAAGAGCGACTTGCAGCTACATTCAGGCAGTGGCAGGCGACGACTGCTGGGCCCTTGTTGACAGGTGCAAGATCACACAGGCAAAGCTCGTGGAATTCAGTGGCAATTCGAATCTTTGCAACGCTCTACAAGTAGACCAGTATTACTGCTGCTCTGCTGGCACACTTCCGGACTTCAGCCCTCAGCCGAATGCAAATGGTACATGCAAGACGCACCCCGTTGCCTCGACCGGCATCTGCGACACCATCTCAAAGAAGTACTCAATGACTGTCAAACAATTGGAAGACCGTAACAAGAACACCTGGGGTTGGCAGGTCTGTCAGTTCTCGATAAAGGACCAATTGCTCTGTGTTTCCACTGGTTCCCCACCAATGCCAGCGGTCGATCTACTCGCAACGTGCGGATCTACCGTTGCTGGCACCCAAAAGCCGAGCGACATGTCCAAGATCAACGAGCTGAACCCATGCCCCCTCAAAGCGTGTTGCAATGTTTGGGGCGACTGTAAGTAAATGTTTTGGAATGGACTTCAAATTTCGCAAGGATTTGATACAAGGCTTCACGGGCGGACCAGGCTCCGAGCAAGATACAACAGCCTGCTTAGATTCAAGGCTCGCTGTTCACGACTTTCCGCTCTGCCTCAGTTATATCCATTTGTGGTATCCTGTCTACAAGTTTACTAACATGAGCTACAGACTGTAACCAATGGAGTGACCACTGTTGTTGGCGGAGTTACTTTGACGTTACCTCCTGGACCTATCACTACAGTCGTCGGTGGTACTACGGTGAGTGGTCCGAAACAATTGATTCGGGATGGTTGCTGACTTCGATTCCTTGCTTTGTAGACTGCAATCAATGGCAGAACAACAGTCATAGGCGGCACATCAACGACATTCAATCCTGGCGTTGTCACAACCGTTATTGGTGGTACCACTGTAAGTGGATATACGCGTGGTGGATGTGTGACACTGGCTAACTTCCTGTCTTCAAATGACAGACCGTCGTCAATGGCAGAACGACGGTGATAGGCGGCGTTACAACGACAGTTCCTTCTGGAGGACTCCCGACCGCTACCGGTGTCCCAACCGTGACCAACGGACGTTGTACCGGCCGCAATTGTGTCAATGGACGCTGCGTAGGTATTCTTTGCGCAAGCTTTGGCTGCTCCGGTCGTGATTGCACCAACGGCATGTGTACGGGCCTTGACTGCATTCCTCTAGGGTGTATGGGGCCCAACTGTGCAGATGGTGTATGTAAAGACCGGGGCTGCCTGAACGGCGGCTGCATAGGCTCAGATTGCGAAAGCGGTGGCGGTGGTGGCGGGGGTACTGGACACGTAAGTGTTGAGAACGAAGTTAAACAGGGGACAATAGCGGACTTTATGGTTGCCACATGATAGTGCTTCGGGCTCAACTGTCTTAGCGCAGGACCGGACTGCGGGCCAAACGGCGTTTGCTTTGGCATCAATTGCTCTTCACGTTCTTGTACAGGCCTGAACTGCTTCAGTGGCTCTTGCGCGGGCTCTTCCTGCACGGCCTTCGGAGGCGCAACTGGCGGTGGAGCTAATGCTGTAAGTACACTCGAGATGTCGTGCGACATGTCATCGCCTATGTAACCACTGCTAACGCAATATCCCAACACAGCCCGACGATGGCAAATATCCAAAGTCATGTAGCACGAGCAGCAGGTATAGGACATGCACGACGAAGTTGATAGTGTCCAATACAGTCTTCCCCGATGCGGACTCGACTGCTACCACGACTACCACGAGCAGCACCTGTTATACGGTTACAGGATGCACTGGCTCGCAATCAGCATTCACGACAACCACTCAAACCACTACCACTGTCGAGGATCTTTGCGCACCGACTGCCTGCGGGAATCCTTGTGGACCCGTGAAGAGAAACATGGGGGTAATGCCGACTGCGTTGCCACAGCTTGGTGCCTCAGGCACTCTCGGAATGGGATCAATGAGCTCCAATAGCAAGCTCTCTGAGCGCGCATTAGCCAAGCGAGACATACCGCTAGATGACACGGGCGACTGGGCGAATTATCACAAGACCCTCAAAGCAGACCCCAACACTTTTGTCATTGACAACGACGCCCAGATGGGAGGAACGCTGGCTTCATGGGTCCGATATAATTGGGGGAACGCGCCGATGAACGTGATTGTCGAGGACTTGTATGGTTGTGAGTATACATGTTTGATGCGTTTGCGCTGGGTACTGACCAGCCTGCTCAATTACAGGCATTGCCGTTATTGCAGTATTACAGCTGGGTAAGTTACATATTGCATCTGTGTACTAAGAGATCATACTCATCATCTCTGTTCAGGTGTTTTCGTTGGCCACTTCTGGGAGAAGAACAGTGTCGTTGTTCCTGATAGGTTCCTTATTGATGTTATAGGCACTCTGCAGTATGTATCGCGGCGTTCAAATTTGTGGCTCGACTGAATAACTTGCTTCCAGATCGAACTTTGACGCGTCATCGAATACCAGCAAGGAGTATTTCGGACCCTCAACAAGGTTCTACGTCATGGGTAAGCTGCGATCCGAGAAGCATCTTTGATACGTTGAATAGTACCTGATATTGTGGCTCCATAGATGGCACCTCCAAATCTACGGTAACGAACGGCCCTGATGATATTGCATCCCTCGGTCGATCAGACCCTGCAGGGCCACTTAGGGCGCAGCAAGTGGATAGCATTAAGCGCCTACTAAGCACCTATAGCGACGACATTGTTGAACAAACGTACTTTAGGCAGCGCGATGCGACTATCAGAAGCCAAGGAGGTTGGGGCAGGGCAGCAGTAAGTTCAATTACCCGCGGTTAGTACCTGCAACTGAATGTGGTGCTACTAGGTATCTTTCCATCCAGATCAAAGAACGTTCCCCGGTGGACCATTTCTTCCAGGTACTGCACTGGTAAAAGTAGTACTCCAAGGTACCCCCATGGAACACAGCTTCTGGCCATATGTTCAAATCGACATCTGGTGACTCAACAGTGGCGGCACAGCCAGGAACGTGGCCAAACAAGTCGGAGCCGGTCAGCCCATTGACCCCTGCAATGGTGGCCTCAACCAAGTGGCAAGCACCGGAACGGTGACTCTTGGGTCTGCGAATGCCGGTGTTGGTCGTAGTCAGCGGATCAACATTCTTCAGAGCAACGATGCCATTCTTCAAGGTGGTGGCAATTGTGCCTGTAAGTACTGTCAATGCACAAAATGCACGTAAAAACAGACGCTAATCAGATACCTAATCTTTCTCTCGGGTGGCCCTTACGCACCTGATCGAAGTTCGGGTTTCATCCGAGGGCAAGTCTACAACACAATTGAGATGGGAGAGCGGGTGATCTAGAATGCTGTGGAAGTCCGGAGCTTTGTTCGATGTCTCACAAATTGTACATCGTTACACGCTTTCTTCGACTGATTTGATTCGCTTGATACCTCTCGATATGCTCTTGCTCATCGCACATGTGTTTTACATGCGGCGATACATATCTGACTCCTATTATTGCACGCTGCAACTGCGATCACCACTCTGAGCTGTTTTGGGTGCATCAGGATTTAGTTCCTTCCAAGCTGCCACATCAGCTGGAAACGACGTTTGGTCTAGCTCCTTTGCAACCTGCAAAGCAGGCGCTGGATCCGCGCCTCGATCCAAAAGTAGCCAGGTCAATTCGCGAGAGTCCAGGTCGGGTCTTCCTATGCCTGGTACATAGCTGAGTGGCGTCCCCCAAGCGCTAGACATGCCTTTCGTCGAATTAGGCTCTTGATCAGGTGCATCGACATCTAGCTTCACTTCGTCGAGCAAGTAACGCACGAACTCCAAGTACTTTACCTGCTTGACTCTGTCGCTCTGTTGTTTTTCCGTATTATTCCCGGGAGTATCATGTTTGTCGTAGCCGAAAGCAGCCATCTCGACGGCTTTGTGCAGTACGCGCTGGCCCATTGGCGCCCCTTTGGCGCGCAAGATCCTGAAAACCTCTAGATTTCCGTTACTTGCGGCAATTTCTAGGATTGCATCGCAGTGGCGGGGAGCTTGCTTCACACCATGTCGATCCCACGGTTGATTGCTGGGAAGGACGCTTGCACCATGCTCCAAGCACCAGACGATCATATCAGCGTTGTTCGTCATGAACCACATGAAGGGCCGGCCATATCCTCTCCAGTTGATGTCCCAGCCGTGGGCAAGTAAGAACTCGAGCGTCGCTATTGGAGGAGGATTGCCGTGGTCCGCGACGTCTGTTGGCTCAAGATGCTTGACGCTTCTACCACGGTCGATAAGGGACTTCAAGATAGTTGTCGAGCTTCCCTGTATTGCTTCCCGGCAGACTCTGCGGTAAAACTGATCAAGGTCCTCTTTGGGGGTCATCAAGGTGGCCTGGTCTAGTAGCGCTGTGTTGTCCGTCTTGATTGCAGTCTTCACGAAAGTCCATCTTTGACTTTCTGCATCTGCCATAGTAGTCTCTTTAATAAGATAAGTATTTGCAGAGGGTTCTGTTGTCAGCGCCGTAAGGTGCAACGCAGGGTTGTAGTTAAGTTGTAATCAGTGCTTGCAATAAGTAGAGGACACGTGTAATCTTATTTAATATGCTGTTTACCTATCTATATATAACTAATAGACTAAGGTAAACTAGCCTACTAGTACTCTTTATAACCTAGAATTAATATAGTCTTATTTTCTTAGCTTATTTATTTCTATTATTTTTACTCTTATAGAATTAAAGTACTTATAAGCCTTAGTATTACTATATAAAATAGTTGTTTTAGAATTTTAAATATTAGTCTTAAGATTGCTTTTATTTTTATATGCTAAAAGTAGAATTTTATTATTTTATTTTTACTTTCTTATATATAAAGTACTACTAAGCTAGAAATACTACTAAACTAAAAACTCTTCTTTAGTATTATAAATACTATATATAAAATAAGTAAT